>VZUI01036839.1:0-73720 GCA_013401135.1 Cettia cetti | reverse complement strand
GGGGCGGGCTGTGCCGGCGGGCGGCGGGGCGGCCGCGGCCCCTGCACCTGTCACCGCGGCCCCGAGCCCGTCCCGCCAGCGGCCGGGGGGCGGGGGGCGCGGCCTTGGACCTCGGCTGCCAGCGCACGGCGGCTGCTGTTATGTAAATTGCAGCCCCGTGCCGCTGCCAAGTTCATGGCGACAGGTCCTCCGGGGCATCGCCGCTGTCCGGCCAGGTTCACGTAGCTCTCTTTTCGCATGTGTGTTACAGGTAGGAAAATGACTCGCCCGGCACAGGAGAAGGAGTTATGAGCCATGTCTCAGTGAGACCTGCGGAATTAAGATCAAATGCCTGGAGAAGTCCAGTTGCACAGAGCAGCACCACAGCTCTTGTGAACTGTGGACATCGACGCCTCTCAAACTTGCTTCTCTGGCCCCAAGCACGCCGCCTGCATTTCCCGCTCCACGAATGGCTACTCAGAGGAAGCACTTGGTGAAAGATTTCAATCCTCATATCACCTGCTATATCTGTAAAGGCTATCTCATCAAGCCAACTACAGTAACAGAGTGCCTCCATACCTGTAAGTAGTACTTTGTGAAATAATCCCTTTTTCATAAATTATATTTTTTGAAGTGTTAATGTGTTTAATATGACCACTGTGCTTGTTTTTGTTTACTGAATTTTTGCATTCAATATTCTGAATTAATCCAGACTCTTCAGGAGTTTCCTAAACACTGGTTTGCAGTCTGGGTTATCTTGACCTGTGTGCAGTTCTGTGCTCCACAGTTCAAGAGAGATACGGAGCTCCTGGAGCAGGTTCAGCAGAAAGTACTAAGCTGATTTTGGATCTGGAGAACCTCTCTTACAAGGAAAGGCTGAGGGAGCTGGGCCTATTCAGGCTCAAGAAGAGGTGGCTGAGAGGGAACCTCATTAAGATGTGTAAATGTAGAGGATGGGGCCAGGCTCTGCCTGGTGGTGCCAACCAATAGAGCAAGAGGCAATGGGCAGAAACTGATGTACAGTTTCTTCCCCACCTGAACATGGGGAAGAATTTCTTTACCATATGGGTGACCAAGCACTTGAACAGATTGCCCAGAGAGGGTGTGGAGGCTCCCTCATTGGTGATATTCAAGAGCAGTCTGGATGCAATTCTGTGCCATGTGCTCTGGAATGACCCTGCTTGAGGAGAGAGGTTGGACCAGATGACCCACTGGGGTCCCTTCAGACCTGACCCATTCTGTGAGGGTATGTCAGCTCTGCTGGACACTTGGCAGAGTACAGAGACCCTTTTGTTTGCCCTAGGCTAGTGGTGATTGTGCTGGCTCTAACACCAAACTCCTATCACTGTGGCCTGTCTGATCACAGGTGAGATCATTAGGTCAGGTGTGCTCTTTTGTTAATATAACCATGCTTGAAACTTAAACTAATGTATCTGTTGGCAGGGTGTATGATAGATACACTGGTTTGGTTAGTGCTGGCCCACATCTCTCTAAAGTGTTCCATGGCACAGTGCAGAGAAATATTTGAAAGGTGGCAAAATATTTACTTAGAGAGTGGATCTCTTTTAATGAAACTATCTCAGAAAAAGTTGTTTAGGTTGTCTTCTGCTCCTACTACATTTATAAGATTGGCACGTATCAATTCTATTACACGTATGAATGGTCCCGTCAAACTCTATTGTACTTTCACAACCTTATTTACATGCTTACTTTTTTAACATTTATTTCTGAATAGGCAGTAGTTTCACTGGACCTCCTTTAGAATTTTACATCTTTCCAAATAACATTTAAAGGCTTCTAAAAGAGTAAGGGGAATAGTATGTCTTCTGGTAGATTTCCCATTTTTAAACCTTTAAAAGTCTTGGCATTTCCTGTCATTTCTGTGCGGTGTTGTTCTTGCAGTTGTTCTTGTCTTTACTGTTAATTTCTACAATTTCATGTTAGATCCCTACTATATGGCGCACACAGAGAATTAAAACAATGGAAGCCACTGTGCAGCAGGAAAACTATGGCACAGTGGGCACCACATGGTGGGATAGCTCACACAACTGGAGGGATGCAGTGGATGGCTATAGAACTCTTCAGAAGGGATAGGCAAGGAAGGAGAACTGGTGGGGTAGCACGGTGTGTTAGGGAATGTTTTGAGTGTCTCAAATTCAGTGATGGCATTGATAGAGTGTTCATGGGTGAGAATTGAGGGCATGGCCAACAGGGCAGGTACCATAGTGGGATCTGTTACAGATCACCTAAGCAGAATGAAGAGGCAGCTGAGAGTAGTCTCACAGTCACTAGTCACTTGTTCTAGAGGAATACTTCAACTTGCTAGATGCTACTGGAAGTAGCAGAGAGAAGACAGTCTAGGAGGTTCCTGGAGTGGGTGGACTTCTTGACATAGTTGGTGAGTGAGGCTCTGCTGTACCTGCTCTTTGTGAACAGAGAAGGACTGGTGGGTGATGTGACAGTTGGAGGACATCTTTGGGCACAGCAACACAAAAAGTGAGAAGGGCATTTAGCAGAACCACTTCCTGAACTTCTAGAGGGCAGATTTTGGAGCCTGTTTGACAGAGTTCTTTGTGAGGCAGTCCTGAAGGGCAGAAGAGTCCAGGAAGGCTGGATGTGCTTTAAGAAGGAAATCCTGAAGGCACAGGAGCAGGTTGTCCCTGTGTGCAGAAAGATGAGCTGCCAGGGAGGGTGACCAGCTTGGCTGTGCAGAAAGCCTTGTCTGGAACATAGTAAGAAAATCGAGTTTATGAATTTGGAGGAAGGAGCAGTCAACCTGGACGAATGAAAGGATACCATGAAGTTATGAAGAGAGAAAATCAGAAGTGTCAAAGCCCAACCAGAATTTAATTTGGCTACTGCCATAATAGACAATTAAAAATGTTTCTATAAATACATTATCAAGAAAAGGAGTGCTAAAGAGAATCTTCATCCTTTATTGGATACAGAAGGAAAATAGTGACAAGGAATCAGGAAAAGACTAAAGTATTTAACAGAGGTAAATTTATTAGAAAGATATAAATACATTATCAAATTCTCTTTCCCTTTAAAGAAGCTGGAAAAATTCCAGTATTAGCTAATTTTTTATGGTTGAAGTTTAATAAACATTAGTAATTTTTAAAAGGTTGAGGTTATGGGAAATAGTTACATCAGAAATCAGATTTAAGAAAAAATATCTTTATTGTGGTATCTTTTTGTTTATATAATTTATTTTTATTTACTTTTGCCCCTCTTACAAAACAATAATGGCAGAAGGAGCATTCTCTTCTCAGCAGCATCTGCTTCTTTTGTTCTTTTGCAGTTTGTGAGCTCTTCACTGAGCCAGCTCTGTTACTGCCTAGTTCCCCAGTTAGAGCATGTGAATTTTACTGAGCTGCCATTCAGTTACAGATCTCCTCACCAAAAAACTGCCACATGTTTGGGTCATTAAGTAGAAATGCAGGAACGATGGCAGGGCTTGTTTAGAGCAAAGTCTAGTTACAGTTGCCAAAATACAAAGCTTAAATGATGTAAAGGAAAATTAAAAACTTGAAAAAAGTGGTTATATGCAAATCTTATGTGTGCAAAGGAAAAGGTGATGGCAGAATTCAGGAAGGTACTCTGTCAAGTTATCTTGTAGAAAATATTTAAACTTTTAAAAATTTTCTTTTCAAATACAGGTATGATACTGTACAGGCATGATTCTTCAGTATTGTCCAAACAGATACTACAAAATACAATGATTTTAACTGTCCTTTGGTATTTGTCTTGTACTTACTATTTGCCATAATTGAAAACAGAGCTGTGAAAATGATCAAAATCTGCAGATATTAATGGTTGAAGAAGCAGCATAAATTCATTAGATACTGTGATTGACATAGTTGTTCTCCAGTGATCATAGGGGAGCTAATGTGATCAGTAGTAACCAAAGCAGGGAATTAGTGGTTAATTTGCATATTTGTATTGCTGGAAAATATTAAGTAAAGTCCTGCTCTGAGAAATGAGTGCCTTTTCAATAAGAGATGTTTCTGATGGGGCTTTTGAAAATGTTGGGCAGATAACTCCACTCTTCGTTGGGAAACCTAAACGCTACTTGGGTACCAGAAGTGCAAAGTTTCCTATCTCTGTTGGAAAGGAAATGGTTATGTTACTGCAAAATTACTTATTCTGTAAATTCAATACTTCATTTCTTTTTTGCTACTTCCATCAGAATGGTTTTGTCTTACGGACTGAGACCTTTTTTTCTAGTCTGTTACACAGTTGTCAAGGATGTTTAAGAACTACTGATGGAAGCAGGCTGGATGTGAGCTAAAGGGCATGTCCCATCATCTGTCTCCTGAGTCATTCTGTTGTTTAGTACAATGTCCACTTACAAAATTTGCAAAATAAACTTTCCTCAAGAACATTCTTTAGTATCTTAAAAAATAACAGACTGTTTACACAATTGTAGAAATCTTGGTTGAAAACTTCGACAAACATCTGGAGGTTGTCTAGGCCAACTTTATGCAGGAGGCAGGTTAGTTGCCAACACTCTACCAGGTCAAGCCATGTCTCTGTGTAGTTGACATTTGCATTTGTAAGCATGAAGTCTCCATAGCCTCTCTTAATAACCATTTCCAGTGCTACAGGCTTTATCTAGTTTTTCTGAATGTCATGCCAAATGACAACATACAACCATTGCTCCTTGTGATACTATTTGCCACTCCCAAGAAGATGGGCTCCATCACTCCTGTAACTGCTGTTCAAATGGTACAAGCCTTTATTACATCACCTGCCAGCCGATAGAATGATTTGCTTTTGGCAAATTGCTATTGCCACTTCCTGATTACATTTTTGTCCCTCACATATTTAGAAATTGACTCCAAGGGACATGATGTAATCTGCCACCTTCCCAGTGAGCTAGAGGAGGCTGTTCAGCTATACTTCCCTTGGTTATCCTTCCCCTCTTTATTAAAGGTGGCCATGGCACCCTGCCCTTTTCTAGTCGTCAGGTACCTCTCATAATCACCCTGATTATGGCAATAAGCTTTCATCTCAGTGAATCCTACCTGGCCTGTAGATTTAAATACATCCAGTCTTTCTCAGTGAGCTTTAACCAGCTCCTTCTTGGCTGTTGATCATCTCCCTCCTTCCCAGATCAAACTACCTCAGGGAGATCTGAGATCAAGTGCTGCCTGTGAAGATCAAGGCCAAAAGATACTGAGGACTTCAAACCTTTCTGTATAAGCTGTTCCTGAGTTGTTTCCCTCATTCATTAACAGGTGTATTTTGTCTAAGTTTTCTTCAACTACTAGCATACTTACACAGTTCCTTTATGTCTCTCATCAGTTTTAGCTATGGCTGGGCCTTGACTTTCCTACTTTTGTCTCTAAGTGCCAGAGTAGTGATTTTATATTCTCTTGTTTCCACTTCTAATATGATCTACTTTCACATATTAATTAAGAACCATATGCACGAAGCAACTCTTATGCACGAAGCAGTTCTTCTGACAAAACCCCCTGTACAGTGGACTGTATGGCTCAGCCAGCTCTCCTAAGTCTCTTTTCAATTATGGTCTCCTTGGGAAATCTCATGAGCAATTGCTTAAACAAGCTAAAGTCCCATCTCCTGAATTTCAGAGTTCTGTGCTATTTAAGTGTATATTCTTCCTCAAGACTCTCAACTCACCTCAAAGCAATCTGCTCTCTGTGGCTGTATTCATCATCAGCTTTTCCCTGTTTATGAACAGGAGATCAAAAGGTGCATTAATATTTGTGTTAAGAAATTGCCAACCAAGGCAGTCTAGGAATTTTCAGAAATGTCCTTCCATGCAGGAAATTTACCAGAGATATAATTTTCAATATCAAATATTCAACTAGAGGGGTTTTCAGATTTTGCTAAAAACCTATCCTGTCAACAGAAGATCCCAAAAAACTTCACTGCAGCAAAATTTCTCACCCTGAGACAAGCAAGCTGAGCTGCCTTCAGACTCCTTCTTCTGCAAAAATTTCAGTCAATGGCATATAGCAGGGTCTAAATGTTATTTTTAAATAGTTTTCAACACAAAAAGTCTTTCTTGGTTATCACATACTGAAATTCTCTCTCCCTTATTACAGAAGAGAATCCAGTATGACTATGTCTGGTAATTGTAATTAAGAGAGGAGTGGTCCCACTTTGTATGGTTTCTGAAAAGGGCTAAGTGAATTGAAGTTTTCTGTCCTGTTTTTAAGCAAAAGCTTTCCCTAAAGTAAGTGCTTTTAAGGCAGGCTTAAGGTAGATGATGAAATACTTCAGTAAACATACCAAATTACTTGTTTCACCTCTGAGCCATCAGAGAATGGGTTTGATGTTCCACTACACTAGATGGATTTGATGTTCTACTAGCTGTGTGTATCCTGTGCCCTTCCTTTACTCGCTGAAATCAGAGGGATTAACTTTGAGAGAGGAGATCCTTGGAAGATTTCAAAGGATGGGATCCGACAAAGAATTTGTACTACAATTAACTAACTAAACTTTATCTTGTAGAATATTTTATTTAAAAAATGCTATATGAAGTTTTATTTAGGTACCTCATTAGTCAACATTTAAACACTAACCTGGAGGGATACATATGTATGTAGATATTCATAAGATAGGTACTTTTTTTGCTTGTTTGTGACATACAGCTCAGTCTTGGGCACTTGTATCTGTGTTTTTCATCTGATTACAAAGATCTGAAAGAATGTGTGATCCAGATATCTCTGTATTGGAAAGCAGCATTGTTATGGTTGCCAGCCAATTAGCATATGTCACACAAGTTCTTTTATCAGCTGTAGAAAGTCATCTTACGTGAGTTTAACTTTTACTGTGTCTCATCTGAAGTGTTACCATACAACTATGAAATTCAGGTTCTCATTTCATTGGCATGTGTAGCATATACCTCAAAATTCTGCAAACTGCACATTTTGGTTAAGCAGTTTTCTTTTGCCTGTTTACTGCCCTACAGTAAAGCAAATGAAACCGTGTTATTTTGTTAATCTGTATTGGAAGGGTTAAAGCATTTTGGTTCGGAGTTTGGTCGTTTCCCTAAGTTGAGAATTAACTATATTTGTCATTTAATTATGTTTAAGGATTCCCTTTTTGGCTACCTTTTTCGCCCAATATTTAGATTTCTTCTGATTTTCTGAAACTGCAAAGTGATAGGCTTTGAAAAATTGTCGGTGTTTTACATCGAGAGTAACAGAGGACAATTATACCTATACTCCTTGATGATACAGGGAGTACCATGTATCAGTTCATTAGTCTTGCATGCTAGAATTTATATGTATTTTTTACCCTTATATTCCTGTTGGTAAGTCACATTTAGTTTTGGTCAGCAAATCCTCATAGCACCATAGCTCTGCATGAGAAAAAGTTGTTTTAGATTACTTCAGTATTGATTTACAGTTTCAAGGGGGGGTTTATGATATTGAGCTGGCTGTACCAACTCATGATCCAGATCTGTGTTTTTATTGGCACAGAGAAACATCCATATAGGACTGGAATAAGGTTCTTGGTTCCTTATGATGGCTTCTCTGTATATGTTCTACTCAAAGACCTTTCCTACACTGGAAATGAAGCTCTTCATTAATTATTAGGTCCTTTCTGAACCATGCATGCCTTCCAAGAGTGTCATCTCCTCTCAAAAACAAAATATATAAAGAGAACACAAATATATATCCTGGCTTAGGACTCCAATTCCTTTCCATAGATTGGTTTATATTATAAATTTTTTTTTCAAGTTACATTATTGTGGATATTAGCATGCTTTATATTTAGCAGTGTTTAGTGTTTGGGAGGTTTTATGGAGTCAATTATCTGACTTAAATAAGTGTATTAGTTATTGATTTCATGGCATGCAGTTCTTCTGAATAGTAATAATTTTAGATTTCTTCTAGATGTAAATAAATGAAAACTATAGCTCAGATAGGCCTTATTTGCCTTTAGTTTGGAAAACAAAAATCCTGGGAAGCCCAAATGTAAAATATCTTTACAAGACAAATCAATGCAGTAAGAACAGTGTTAGCTCATCACAGACTTCAAGAACTTCTCTGACATGAGTGGGGCAGAAATTCTGAGAACAAGGAAAGGGAATTAAATTCTCTTAAGAATTTCAGAAAGTTTTCCTAAAATGCAAGGAAATTATTTCAGAAGGAGGCTAATTCTATTGCTTACAGAAAAGAAACTAATTCACTCTGTTATACAAAGCCCTTTCTCCTTTTGAAGAATTTTTTGTGCTAATTCTGAGTCTTTGTTGCAAAAAAAATTTCTTAGAATGGTTTGGGCTGGAACAGACCCTTAGTTCTGACCCCTCCTCCCATGGACAGGGACACCCTCCACTAGTTCAGATTGCTCAGAGCCTCATTCAGCCTGGACATTTTCCAAATAAGAGAAGGTTAGAGGTTGAGCTTATCAATTCCAAGATTAATATTGACCAGTTCCAATTACATTTATACTTTTTTTTCCACTTTGTTTATTCTTTATCTTTTTAACTTGGTGTCAGGCTAGAAAGACTCCAAAGAGACGCTGCTCTTTATACCAGACAGAAGGCTTACCAAGAAAATGAAGACTAACTCCTTCCTTGATTATAGGAGTTAGCAGATGAAGCTGCTAACCATTGAAAGGGTGTTTTCTTTAAGTTCAGTTTATATGAGGTCAAGTTAGAAGAGGTCTAGAGTAAGCCAAACCTTTCTGTTACTTACCTCGGTGACTTTCAGCTGAATTTCCAAGTAACAGTCATTTACATCTGTGTTAGACTTCACAATTTCATCATCATACTTGCTCCTCAGTCCTTTTCCCCCCACACTCTTTAAACTGGGGTTTCTAACTAATGCCATTTCTGAGACAGCCGGTGTCTCTTAACCTGGTGGTTCATCAGTGCTGTCATCACCCACCGCTAACCCGTACACTTTCTCCTGACAGGAGCAGTGTGTTCAGCAAATATTGGTACCAGGATTATGAGCTATCAGGTGCTGCAGCTGAAAAGCTCAACTGACAGAAGAGTTATTTTACAATTCCTTGAGAAATTTGGGCTGTGAAGTTAATGCCTTTAAGTTAGTGATTCAAAGCAGTTGGAAGAAACACCTACATGGAAGTTTAATGTGCGTGCATTAGGAGTGTCAGCTGATTTGATACAACACTTCTGTGCATTCTAAGACAAGGACAAATACAGGCTTTGTTAAAGGAAGTTCAAGATTCCTAGAGTTGCCTTATAATTAGGATTTACCAGCTTGTTTAGAGATGTTCATACTTCTTTAAGTAAATGATGAAAAAAAATTACAGTGTTTCAGCAGAAAGCATATTGCAGTCACAGCAGTCCATTTAGTGATGAATTTGCAGTTCTTATTTCAGTGTAGGTGAATTAATAATAAGAAGGGTAGAGTTTATCTCCATCCAGAACATTGTTGTGCAGTAATAATAGCAGGCATATTTGTTCTCATCAGCTTGGCTTCCATTATTAATGACATTAAAATCTACAGTCTGTAATTGATCATTTGGAAGCAACAGTAGTGTAGCACTTTGTTTAGTTTACTTTCAGTTGATTGGTTTTTAAATTCCCGTTGTTGGTTTGGATTTATTGATACTTGCCATGGTCCTGATCCTGATTTTTCATTATAAGATTAAAATACTAAATGTTGAGTGTGTGTTCTGTCATTGCTTTGAAAAGCACTGTGACAAAAAGGAAACACTTTGAACCTGTGTACAATTTCTGTGACCTTTTCTCTTATAGTAAGTATTTAAAGCAGTATTTTTGGCTGCAATCAACTGATGTTGCTTGCAGCTGAAAATACTGGTTTAAATACTTACTGAAAGAACTGATGTGTATAAGTCATTTTCAGATCAGATAAGGTAATGGTGGGCTCTGCTGGCTGAAGTTCCCCAGCAAACACCTGAGAACCTGTTCTCTAAGGTGGTACAGGCTATGGGCTTTGTGTGTTATGATACTGGGAGAATTCTAAGTAGCAAAAATATCTCATAGTTTAAAGCAGTGCTTGTCCAACCTGTGCTGCTGACCTTGGTGTCTCAGTGGAGCAAAATTAACTATGGTTTTGAGGAACAAGAAGGGGATATGATACCTTGTAATTATTTACTTTAAGACAGTACTCCTTTCTGGTAGCTACTTCTGCATGAAGTAGCTACCAGATATCATTAGGTCACACTCGAGCAATATTATTTAGATTTTATCTAAGGGGTTTTGTTTTTTTTTTTCCTTCTCTGTCTTAGTTTGTAAGACTTGTATTGTTCAACACTTTGAAGACAGCAATGACTGTCCCAGGTGTGGAAATCAAGTGCATGAGACTAATCCACTAGAAATGTTAAGGTAAGAATCTATTTTACAAAATTTGCTGAAATGGAAAAACAACAACAAAAATATTTTAATATCTTTATCCGAAAAGGGAAATAATTGTTTTGCTTATTTGTATAATGCCTATATTAACTGTTCTGAGCCATATAGGTTGTCATTTTCTCAGCTCCCACTACATTCTAAATTTATTTTTTTCATATATACTAAAAGGAGGAAACATAAGGGAAAGACACAGAAATAGTGCTTGTATTGTAAAAGTTTAAAAAAAGCCATTTTAATATCTGTCAAGCAAATAAATGAACTGGGTACCTTTTATTCTTTACATGAAGTTAAAATCTAGAGGATTGTTTTTTCAAATTATTTAGGACATTCCAAACCTCATGGCAACTTTTTGTTTGTAGAGTGACATGTAGAAAATTAATCATATTAAAAGCAATGTCTTTCAGGGCATAAGTCTACCAACCTGAATTGAAATCTGCTGTAAGATTAATTAAAAGACACTCATGTAAAAGGTTTTACATTAAAAATACCGTTTTTTGAGAGGTTTTTTAGTATTATATTAACACACCTTTTAAAAACCAATAATTTTTCATGAAATTCCGGATTGACTTTTAGTGATGTTATGTTGAAACAAAAATGGTAGACATCTGATAAGACAGAAAGATCATGAAATGTCATCATAAGTGGAAGAACTTCATGTTTTCCTGGAGTCATGAAGGCACTCCCTGCCCTCACTCCCAACACTTCATCCACCCCATCCTCCACTATTATTGTAATATTGCTGTGAACTTAAGAGGATTTAATCTTGCATCAATGTAAAAATATAAATTTACAACTGAAATTTAATGGGCTTGGTATGATTTCCTGGTTTTGTTAAAATTTGTTGTACATTGCTTTGATTTTTGACTGATCCATGTGTGCAGAATCATTCCCATAATTCAGTTATGTACCAAGAGGGTAACTGAGAGAGATTGAAGTCAGCAACTGTAAAGGGTGTTATTGGTCTAAGTTATCTCTGAATATTTTCTGGAAGGGTGGGGCTCAGCAGGTTTATGTAGATTATTTTTCTGATTTCCTGTCAGTTTCTGAGGTGCTGTGTGTGTCATAACAGATTATGCTATAGGGTACTAATAAGCTGAGAACAAAAGCATTTAGAAATATTTTTTATTTTGATAGGACCACTTTATATGAGGTGAAAAATGCCTTTTCTGAAACATGTAGTAGATATTTAATAAACAAATACTGTCTTTTCAGCAGGAAATTATAAATGGGTGAGGAAAGTTGAGAGCACAAGACAGAAATGTGGAAAGAGCTTTTTTCTATGCAATTATTTCCTGAAATTCCTTTTAGAGTCTTTGCCAAGAAACTGCATATAGTTAGTAGTGTCCTGGTTGTATTTTATGAACCAACTTTAAATATTTGCTAAATTAATAATCAGAAGAGCACGTGAGCCATACAATGGAATAATCTTTCTGGGATGTTGCCTGCATAACTTCATACAAGTCTTACACTCTGACTATGGAGATCAGCCCCATCATTGCTCAAGAATGCAGTCATTTTCTGAGAAATACTGTTGAACACCACTAAGTAGTTTTATACTAAGATCTCTCAGATAAGCTTAATAAACTACTTCTAAACTCAGTTCTGAGTAACTTCATAACTATGTGAGCTTTTTACATGTATCCCTTAGTTGGCAGCACTTAGGGTCTGTTATAACAACAAGACTAAGTCTGAAATTCAACATTGAGCTCTAAAAATACAGGAAGAGTGTTAAATTTTAAGAATTCCTTTTACTGATTTAGCAGAATTCTGCATCATCAGTATTCAGCAGGGTCTGTGTTGGTAATGCCACAAAGGCAGATTTCTTGTCCTCTTGCTAGCATACTCCTGTGCATGCAAGTTTTCCTGAGCAATAGTCTTAGTTTGGTTCACATGATAAATAGCAGAGAGTGTTGATCTTGTAACTCATTCAGTATCATAGAAGAGTAGAAAAAAGGAACTATACTATGCTGACAGAAATGCTTTGGTCTTCTTTCATGTTCTGGTTTGGAGATTTGGAAGATGGTTGGAAGCTGTGGGAATGGAAAGAGGTGTCTCTAAAATATCAGTGTTCTTGTTTTATGATTAACAGGAAGTATCATAGTAAATCACTGAGACCACCTTTTTCAGGTAGTTTCGTTTTGGCATGGGTTTGATGTGAGTCACAGAAATAGAAATCTTTCTGTCAGAGTGCTTACATGTGTGGATTATGGGTACACTGTAAGATGACTCTGAAATTGAGACTCTTTAATAGTTTCATTTTTCCCTAAAGTTTTAGTTTCCCTGCTTTAAAGATCAGATAGGACTTTCTTTTTTCCTGCCCCTTTTCAGAGTATTGATTAGTATTTATTCTCTATAAAGAAAGAAGATTGTTTTGTTCAGTTTTTGGAAGAAAATCAAGTCATGGACTAGAGTGCGAAGCCACTCCTTGCTTCTAGCATTGTAAATTTGCAAAGTATACTGGAGTTTTTTGCTATTTTAGCATTACCAGGGACTTCTGTTTTGGGCCATTGAAAGTAAATTAGAAAGTGCTAAATGGGTATTTTCAAAAATAAATGAAAGAAAACCAGCATGTATTATACCATCCTGAAGAACAGAGGGATTTTTAATTAAGATAGTGATGTTCTCTTTTGAGGTCTTTATTTCATTTCTTTAAATGAGTAACTTATGAAGGTTGGAGCTTTCTTACAGTGTGAAATGAATTCCATTTCTAATCCATGTTCCCAAGTTCCCAGAGCTCTGATGTGGGCACTTCACAGAAAGCAGAAACATGTAATTAACTTAGATACTGTCAGAGGAGGCTACAAGATGCACCATCTGGGAAGGTAGACCTACCTTGTCATCTATCAGAAATCAAGCAATCAATTTGATCAGTCAAGATCAACTCTATTAGACATCCTACAATTTAAATTTCCTTCTTATCAGTGAGAAAGTGCTCTCTGTGCTGTTTTGTTTTATGGGAGGTATGTTTCATTTGCTGATTTTTTCTTGTTGTGGTTGTTGTCCCCTTAAGAAAAAGCAATTAAAAATCCATTGTGATTGTAGCTGGAACATGAATATTCCTATGGTAAGACTGGATCTACTGATGGGTACCATAGGGACCTAGTCTCAGATCTTCATGGTTGGGTAATGGATCTAATTGTAAACTTTGAAGTACAAGTAAATATACTGTGAGGATAACCTTGAATACTCATATATTTATTTTAAGATATTTATCAATTTATATGGATTGTAGGCATTCCTCAACAATAAAAACATTCAGTTTTACTCCTGCTTTGCAACTGTTGGTTAACAAATGACAGTACAGCTAGGGTTTTTTTAACAGGCCTGTAGTGTATTATTAATACCATGTACACATGTGTATTTGCAAATATATATGTAAAGAAATATATTGTTATTGAGATGAAAAAACAAGGCAATTTAAAATATTCCAGATTCTGATTGAATGTCAAGGTACTCAGTTTCTCTATATTACTTAGTATTTTATTTTGTCATGGGTTTTTATTTAGGCTGTGGGCAATGGGAGTTTCTGTTGACAAGAGAGAACATAAAGTGCAAAGGACAAGGAAGGAAAAGAGAACAGAATGAAAGCCAGAGGAAGCTGAAGGATAAGAGACCAGCAGGGGAAGTAGAACTAGAAAGCAGATGATAAACTAAATGTATAGAAGAGTTGGTTAAATTCAGAGAAAAGGAAAGAAAAGTATTTTAGCTTCAGCAACAAGGATAACTGCAGTGTGTACACTGGAAGGGGCCCTAATAACTAGTTTTGGCACCAATGTCAGGGTATCAGAGGACATGCCTGTGCTGTGTACTGCCTCCTGGTTTACAATTCATGGCAGATTTAAATAGTTCAAATTACTGGATACTGAGAACTGTCAAGTCAGAGCAGCATGGATTCACTGTGGTCTTCTTTATCCTGCCAAGACTAGTTTGTCTGTGGTGTTGTAAGTAGGGAATAATCTGTTCAGGTTTTCCTAACAGGCTTATTACCAAAGCACTTCAACACTCAATATGATAATGGAGTTTATAATTTTCATGCTTACTATTTATGAGCTGGACATTAAAATTGGATACTACTTTTCCAGTCTGTTTCTTCTTGTAACACTATTGTTTGCATGTCATACAAATTAAAAAAAAAAAAAAAAATTAGAGTACAATGCTTTTCTCTTTTGTTACATTCTTATTTTTATATATTAAAAAATAAATTCTGTAGTTATTTCTATGATAAATCCATTTAGGAGGTGGTTGAGATAAGGTTTAATGCATGTTGTCTCTCAAGATAAAATCAGTTGGCTTTGACAGGATTTATTATTTACCAGAAAAATGCAACTCATTTTATTTTTCAAAAGTTTTTGTTACTTAAACACTAAAAATACTTGAAATGCTCATTTCCATTTAATGTGAAATGTATTTTTTCCCTCTGAAAGGCTGGATAACACCTTAGAGGAAATTATATTTAAGTTGGTGCCTGGACTTCGAGAACGTAAGTTTCTCATTTGGTTTTGGGAACTGTTTGGCTTGGTGGAGGGAATATGGCTATTTCTAATTATATACCTGGTATTGATTTAAAAATTCACTTTACTGTTCTTTGATGTTAACTAGAGGAACTGCAGCGAGAGATCGAATTTTGGAAGAAAAACAAACCTCAAGAAAATGGACAAGGTGATGATTTTTTTCCCCTCTCTCATCTGTGTGTTAAGTAACACGGCTTATTAAGACCAGTTTCTTCACTCATACATTTTGTTTTTACTGAATTCAAAGATACTACAGAAACTTGTAGTGAACATGTGCAAATGTATGGGCCTTCACATATTGTTGCTTATCTATCAACCAGTTGATTAACAAACTCTAGCTGTTCCACCATTATTTTTATTTGCATTACCCTAGGCTCTCACTTGCAACGCTCTCACAATTGTCCAGCTGAATTCTTAATTTTCTTAATAGAGCACGACACAGAATTTTTTTACAGAGTTTTTACAAATTACTTTCTGTTACCAAATTTGACCATCTGTTAGGTAGGAGGTTGTCAAGAATTAGTTATGACAAGTAGTAAAACACTTTTCCACACATGCTAAGTAATTGTTTTATATAGATTCCACAATGCTTTTTGTTTGTTTCTTTCTTTTTGGTTGGGATTTTGTTTTTTGCTTTGTTTTGTTTCATTTATTGTAGTTGACCCATGAACTTTGAAACTCAATATTGAGGTGCTAGGTGAGGACTACATCCAGTTGGTTTTATGCCTTTTTTATTTGGCATCAGATTTTTAATACCATAGCTGATTTGATTTTAAAGAGCTTTTGAATGACTCTGCTAAGTTAAAAAATAGCTATTTTCAGTAAAGGGTAACTGTCAAGTAAACATCTTATAATATTCTTCTACATTAATTTCTTTATAATGTCTTCTTTTCAACTTCATAACATTTCATTTTGTTTTTCACAAGTTTTGTTGACTTGCATTTGACATTCATTGTAAAGGACGATGTTATTTTCTCTATTATATAAGTAAATTAGGAACTGCAGAACAGTTTAGATGAAATTATATTAGTTTACTACAGTATACTATGTAGTGTATACCTCTTCAGTTTTAAAATTACTTAGAAATTTTTTTTGAGATATAGACAGTTTTTAACTGTTTAGAAAGTGGTCTTCTGCTATATACATAGAAAGAATTAACAGATAATTTTCAAATTTGTAGATTGTGAATTACTTTTGACCAACTTACTCTTCTAGTTCTTACCTTCCTCTCCTAATTTAATGCTAAACCTAATGGAGATGAGTTAGTAAATGTAGTGAGAGCTTGGATTGGTTTGTGAATGAGAGGAAGGCTCTAACTCACAAATTACACTTTTGTGTAACTACAGATGTATCCAACTCCATTAGTAGTTGCCTGGGGCTATGGAACCTTTTCTCTACAAACCATTTGAAAGTCATGTCAACTCATTGAGACAAATTATGAGCACTTAAGCTATTTTCTGCCATAAAAAAGCATTTAGAATCTTGCCTGGGAAGAAATTATTTGCGAGAATAATTTCATTTAGAAGAGACTGTTTCAGTTGTCAGTACCATGCCCTGCAATCAGATTGTCACTGTAGTTTGAGTCTGTTACGTCCTGTGCCACAGGTCACAGCATGGTTCCTAACCTAAGCATCTAAGGGCTGTAAAAAAAATCCCAGGACTTAAAATTTTCACATACCAGAAGGAAAAACCCCTAAACAATAAAGCATATCTCAGGCATTGGTGACTCCTGTAGGAGAGTGGCTTCCAGAAAGAATTGATGAATGATGAAATACCATGGTACAGACAAAAAAATCTTCATTGGCACTCTCCAGCCAATGAAGTGAACAAATGCTTGTGACAGGTGAACTGCACCTGCTCGATTAATAGAGTTTGCTTCCTGGACTTTCCTGAAAAAAAAGACAAAAATCTGTAGTTTGATAACTGTAAATTCTCAGTAGGAAGATGATAGGAACAAAATATATGCATGATACACATTCAACTAAATGTGTCAATAGCTAATAGAGACTTGGGGATAAATTCTTCATAATTACTGAAAACTTAAAAATTATAAGAGAAAAAAGTAATGAGTATAGCTTAAAACTCACCTTGAATATGTAAACTGAACAAAGGCAACTAATTACTGTGCCAAGAAACTCAGTCATGGCTTGCTGTTTATTAAAGTTTACAGTCTA
This sequence comes from Cettia cetti, assembly GCA_013401135.1. Lineage (NCBI taxonomy): Eukaryota > Metazoa > Chordata > Aves > Passeriformes > Sylviidae > Cettia > Cettia cetti. The sequence goes on along the minus strand of VZUI01036839.1, from coordinate 56,732 downwards.
TTTTCTCATCTGAACTCTTCTAAATTCCTTTTGAAGTCTGGTAAGTGTAGGAATGCAGCAGATCTGAAAGTTTTTTTAAAAAAACATGAAAGCAGCTTATTCAAGTTAATTGTGATAAAGGTTTATCCCAACAGAGAGCAGCCTTTGGTTTAAATCAAAATAAGTAAGTTGGGGGTACAGAAAAAAACCCGAATGTATAAAATAAGATTATTGTATACTGTACTCCAAATCTGTAAAACTTCCTCTGTTTTATTATTATTATTTATGTACATTGCAGCCTTATCTAGATGTACTTGCTAGTTTTAGCATTTGAGTGCTCAACTTTGCTAAACCATTCTAAACTATACAATGGTACCTTTTCCTAAGAGTTAGAATTTTAAACCAGGAACCAATAGAAGATGTCAACAGCAGAGTGAAAGGGGATAACATGTTGTATGTGATTATGTAGTTTGTATAAGCTCTGCTAAAAAATACACAGACCTTTCCCCTTTTCTTATATTTTTTTCCTTTTTGAAGGGGAGTAAGTAAATATATGGCTATTTAGTTGTAAAATCCTTCTGGAGAGAAACACCTGGAGTTCTTACAGTGACCTACTAAGATCTGGTCAAAAGTGGATGATATCTAAGGTCTCGTTTACCTCATGATAACATTACAGGAACTTGTCTTCACTGGATTATTGTGACAGCTAATATGAATTGATTAGCTGTGTTACTTTGATATATAAATGTTGGGATTAGTTATTCCACTGATTATTTAAAAACATTATTTTTGTCACTGAACTGCTGCACTATACGCTAGGTTTACGTGTCTGAGTCATTGTGATGCGTGCACAGTTGCAGGGTTTGAATTATCGGACATATCAGAAGTAGGCAGCCATACCCAATATAGTCCATCAGCTAATTATTTTCTGTTCCACAGAAATCTGTTGCTTGCATATTGCATTAAAATTTCAGTAGTAAAGATTTGTTTCCAGAGATTTTTAAATTGACCAATGTAAGAATGTTCTGAATTAAAATTGTGTATAGTTAACGTAAAGAAAAAATATGGCTCATAAAAATGCCATATTTCCTTAAATGTGCGATTTTATGTGATTTTTAATTACTTCATACTTAAATAATATGATCTTCATATTTTACAGAGGAAAGTCCAAAAGCTGATAAACCCAAAGTAGATGAGGAGTGTGATGAAAATGAAGAAGATAAAGACTATCACAGGAGTGACCCACAGATTGCAATCTGCCTCGACTGTTTACGCAACAATGGGCAGTCAGGAGATAATGTCGTCAAAGTGAGTAGCAAACAAGCTGTGCTGTAGTTATTGATGACAGAATAGCATCTTATAGGAACCAAATAATTTTATAACCATTAAAAATAAACCTTAATGTAGTGACCTGTTCCCACTTCCACGATTATTTAGTCCTTCTCTTTGAGGCATTTCAGTGCATCTTTGGAATTTTATGAGAAATACAGCTCTATACAGAAAGCCATCTGTGACAGTGGAATTTTTTTGTGTGTGTGGATTATAGTTTTGTAGTATACAACCTCTGTGGTATAGAACTACATTACACAACAGATTACAGCACACCACTGAGGTATTTATAAAGTTAGCTGTAAGTGAGCTGCCTCATACCTTCAGGATTACTGTCTTAGCATGCCAGAATGAACCTGCTTATCAAATACGTGGTGCCATGAATGACTGGGATCCAGATCTACTAAGCTGTAAACCTGATTCTGACTGATTTGCTGTCTGTGGCCTTCTGGAGATCACTTCAGTCTGCAAAATGTGTAGAGTAATACCTGCCAATTGCTGTTTAAGAATTAGGGATATTTGGTTTCTATTCCTGAAGGGGATTACCTAACATACTGAGTCTAGAAGAAAGTCTTTAGAAATCACCTTAGATTTTAACAATGTTTTATTAAATTACAAATAGAAGAATAAAAAGAAAAATATATTTAAAAAACTTTTCTAATAAAGCTACTAATATTTTCTGTGTGTTGTTACATGTATAACCTTGGAGATTCTTAACACTTCTAAGAAATGAAACATTTGTTCAACCCCTATCGTTACTAACACAAACACATAGATTATTTAAGTTCTTTTGGGAATTTTGGTGGTAGCTGGTTTTGGTTTTTTCCTTTCCTCCCTTCTGTATCTTTTAGAAATATCTTTAGAACTAGAGGTGGGTTAAATGAACTTGTTTATCATCTTACAAATTTTGAAAACAAGTGAACAAAAATGAACCTATGGTGTCATTATGAATTAGAAGAGAGTGCAGTAAAATTGGTTTCTGGTTGAAAAAATTATCAGTTACAGCTGTTCCTGCACTAAAGGTTGCTCTCATTTTCCAGAATTTCTAACATATTTTTTCTGATTTGTTGCTGTTGCTTTAGGGTTTAATGAAGAAATTTATCCGCTGTTCTACTCGAGTGACGGTGGGAACTATCAAAAAGTTTCTCAGCTTAAAATTAAAACTTCCAAGTTCCTATGAGGTACATTTGAAAGAAAGAAGTTTATGTTTTTATTTCCCTGCAATATAATACATTTCTATGAAATTTAATCATGTTTGAACCTGCTTTCCCTCTTTCCAGGGATACAGGAATTTAGACTGAAGCACAGGCTATTGCTTCTGCCTGCTATCCTACAGGAGCCAAAGGCTCCGTGAAGGGCAGGCTGCCTTTAGCACCAGCAGCAGCCTCCCAGCTTGGGTCAGGGGTAGGGCTCAGTTAGGTTTGGTGCACAGGTTATAAGTATACACAGGAGTTTGTCATGGTGTCATGATATGCTGATCAGCCTTTTTGGTATTACTTGGTGTTTAATCTGTCTGGTACCTTAATGGCTTGTGTTACAAAGAATCTGCTTACTTCAAAATGTTGACTTTTTTTGTCTAAAACTCAGAAAGCATTGTAGCTCTAGTAATGAAAATATTGTCAAACATTTGCAGTGGCGGGCAGCAGTAAGATGCTATAATACAGTTTAAGCTAGACATTTTTCACACTGAGATGATTGTTTTTCTCTGTCTTTTGCTTTCAGTTAAGGAATGTCTGTACACTTTGAAGTGCATTTTTCTTGTAATTTATAGTTATTTTGAAACTTAATTTTAAAACTTTCTTTACAATCTATTTTTTAAATGAAAATTACTGTACTTCTGGTTTGGATTTGAAAGAGCTTTGGCATAGCAAGCTTTGGCCTTCAAAATACAGCACAAGGCTTTCTTTTCAAACAAATACTGTGTAGAGTAGCTAAATATAGGGTATGTTTGTCTACTGGTGATTTCATACCTCAGTAGCAGACTTCCTTCAGTCCACACTTCAAATAAAAACACAAAAGTGAAAAAATACCAGTTGAATACCAGTGTACAAAATAGCATATTGTCAGCATTCTGTATTCATCCAGGTTTGATATGCATGTCTGATGGAATTGGTGTATGATAGGAGTGGAAGGATTAACTCTGGAGATTCATTTAGCTGTTCATTTAGACATTAAAATTCTGCATCCCTTTATCTTACTGTTTGTTCTGTTATATTTTAAGCTGGATGTACTATGCAATGGAGAAATCATGGGGAAGGATCATACTATGGAATTCATCTATATGACAAGATGGAGACTAAGAGGCGAAAACGTAAATGTTGTTACATTATTGATAAATGATGTTTTGGTATATTTATTATAGACTATGCATGCATTCAAACTTAGGCCTGAATATAACCTATGACCCTTAAAAAAAAGCCCTATTTAAAAATTCCTTCTGCATGTTTTCTGAATTTTTATGTAAAGTCCTGTGGGTGAAACCCACATATATTGTGTAGATTCTGAAACGTCAAAATAGTGGATTTACAGTGTGTACATGGAAGTTCTGCTCAGAGTTTTAAGCCAAGTAACTGAAAACCCAAGCCCTTGTTATTTTTCAGCAATTTAGCTTTTTGGTGACCTTTTGAGTTACAGTAGTTGGGGAATCTGCATCCAGCAGTTCTTCAGTAAGAACCTGTTTTATTCAGTCAATAAACTGAAAGTGACACTGAAAAATTACTGGTGAAATCTAATTGTTTTATTACTGTTTCTGTTAATACTAAATCTATTCTTTTTGGATATGCTGTAAAACAATAGCGTTCAGATAACAGCCAGATGGGGTTTTCTTGCTGCATGTGTATATTTTAGAATTGCAGTATTTAACTTCTTAAAAGACTTTTTTTTTTCAGGACTGATATTCAGTTTGGTTTAGTATTGCCTCGTATATTTAATTTTTTTGGTTAGAAGTCCATATCCCCTTTTCTTTTTCTTTTATGCATTTGTTTGTATGTGCCTGTTGATTGGTCTTCACTCTTTATTGCTTTGTAGTATATGCAAGTTTGTCTATCATTACTAGTGGAGGCTAAATTGGAGTGCAGCTAAGGCTAAGCATTTAACATACTTTAATGTACTGATCTGAACAAAATTCCAAACTTCTTCTATTCTTTTTTTGTTTTAAGCTTCCTAGTGCTCAGAATAAAAAGCACTGAAGCATGGACAGAGAAGACATACTGTGGAGTTAACAATTAAACATACTGTAGAGTTAACAATTCACAAGTTTCCTAAAGTTTTATCTTAAACTGAGGCTGGAGGAGAAAGGGTAGATTTTGATAGAAGTTAGGGAGGCCAATGTATATAGGCAAGTATTTCATAAATTTGAAAGTAATATTTCACTGAAATTTGGTGATTGCTGAAACCCCAATCTTGCATGAGTAAGGGAGCTTTAAGTAGAAGTTTTTCCAATACTGCCTCGAAACCAGTGGATGTTTGTTTGGTTTGCCATCTTGTATTTTTGTTAGCATTGGCTGTACTATTAGGAACTGTTGAGGCAACAGTTATAGTGATAATGGATTTTTTTCATGGCATTTCATCCTGCAGCCCTTACCTACAAATGGACTTTTGGCAGCTGCATGAAATTGGAGGCAAGAGCAACTATGATCTTGATAAAAAGATATTTGCAGTAAAAAAATTTCAAAAATCTCAGAACTATTGTTTTTAACATTTAGTGAATGCTAGAGTTGGCAACTCCTGGTTAAGTGTATTTATATACACACAGTATAGCCAGGTATGTGTTCATCTTCCTTTTCATGTAGTTTTAAATCACTCCCCTGAAGTCAAAGATTAAAACCTCTAAAAATTTCATGGTGGTGGTAATAAATCTAGTAATTTCTAAGCTTCTATGATTCTGTTTTCCTCAATGAAGTTGTAATGGTAATTAATTAACAGTCTCTTCTTCTGAATGAAGATCAAGTGAATCCATTATCTTAATCTCTGGTGCTTTGACCATGAGCTTTTACTGGCATAGCTGTGGACCTTACCTGAGGTAGACAAGAAAAGGGAAAAATGTCCATCTATTCATTAAATAAGTTTTTCCTGGTTTTAAATAAGTAAATTGATTGTAACCTTTACATTTAAAAATTAAAAAACACAATCAGTAAATGGTAAATGTGTATGTCCAGCTGTGGATGCCTCTTATCTGATCAGAAAATCATCTCCTTCGCAGTTTCGGTGTCAGAACTGCTCATCTTCGCAAGTCTGCTCACAGGATGGCACTTTCTATCAGGTAAGAGGCACTCACGACTGTACATACTACAGTCATTAAGGTCCTGTCAGCACCTCCATTGTAATTTAACTTGTGGAGTTTTTATAATTCCTCACTGCAAAGTGCTAAAACTCTGTGAGCGTTCATTCCTGTGGCACAAACTTTATTCAAAGGATTTAGGAGTTTGTCTTGCTTTGCCTTAAGCCAGTTTTTGTTTGTGATTTTTTTGAGAGATAGCATTCTATAGGTTGATATCCGTATCAGCCTCAAAGGATTATCTGCTTCTTCCTTTCTCATTCCTCTAACTAAGCAGCATTGGGCAGTCACTAGCAAGGGATCAAAAATGAAGAGTGTGAATTAAGATAAGAGACTACACTGGTTTCATCTCTTTATGGGAATTCATATGTCCTTTTGGAAGGAGTAAAAAATGTTAGATTTTTCAAAACTCTGTTCCTTTCCCATTTTTTAAATTAGAAATGGAATAATCTCTAGAAGCAAAACCTCCAGAACCTGCAAACTGAAGCTGATTTCTAAGTTTCACTGACCAGTCTGTTCCCAATATTATTTGAAAGAGTATTTCAGTTTCCTCATTGAGAATTTTGATTTGAGTTTTGATTTCTAAAAGTTACTTTGCATCTTTGGAATACTGTTTTTGTCTTGAGTAAAAAATTAGAGCTAGTGGTAGAGGGCCATTCCCCACTAGTGATGGAAGTGAACTACTGCACTCATACTTCCTTCAATAATTAGAATTGTCCCAGCATAGTGCATTTGATTTGTACAATTTTGTGAGTTTGTTTGCTAAAACACTGAGCCTTACTGGTTTACTTTGCAATTTCACTGTGGTGATTGCTCTGTCTCTGCCTGTGTGCACTTCCAATAGATCTCCACACTTTCAGAGACAATTTATATACTCAAAGTCAAAATCATGTGAAGCAGCATTTAAATAATATGGTAGTCATGTCCTGTGCAAAGAAAAAATTAATCAGAGACCAAGTAATTTATGATACCACAGATACATGTTTGTTAATTGCTCATGCAGACTAGACATGGTGCTCCCTGTGTTCTCTCCTAAATACTCCTGATACTGTTAATATCTCTGGGTTTACCTTGTGATTTCTCTGAACTCCAGTTTGTAAATCCCCTGCAAGTGTGATCACATTTAGTTGTGATGATATTTCACTACCATGGCATGGAAAGGTTATTAACCCTGTGAGTCTCTGGAGCTAAACCTTTGTTTCTTCATCTCTGTTGTATTTGAAGGATGAAGCAATTTTTTTCTGGTTTTAATAATAGCTTCTGTAATAATACTTTATACTTCCTAATTTGCAATTTAAAAAAACTTAGCTTTCTCTTTCTCTTAGCATTTCTCTGTTGTATGGCAGAGAGGTATTTAAGGCCATACAACTGCTGAGACAATGAGATTTGCCAGGGTTTTATGCTATAGAAAATAATCCAGTATGCTAAAGAAGAGGAAAACTTGAGACAAAGAAATGCTGACAGACTGAAAAATAAGAGGTTGAGTATAACAGCAGTTTTAGCAACAAGTGCCCAGATAGTGTACAGCTCTTTTGGGAAACCCATCTACTCTTGCCTTCCATTCCACAAGCTCTATCCAATTTAGGGATCCAAGAAGCCGATTTCCATTTTTTTTTTTTTTTTTTTCAGTAGGAATTAATAAAAATTTATTACTAGATCTGAGGTTAAGGAGTTTGGATTTAGGGGAGAAGCTCATCTTTCAGAAAACCAGCTGACAGCAATTTGACCTTTTTTTATAGTTTAGCTATGGAACTTCTGTATATAGATTTCAAAGTACATCACCTGTAAATATACTTTGGTTTAGAAAGTATAAAATGTCAAGATTACTTTTTATCGAACACAGCAACACAGAAATAAGACTTGTTTGAGCATTTCCAAGTATAAATGTAATAAAACATAAATATAGAAATATATAAAAGCAGATACAGAAACTGTTTATCAGTGGCAAATAGCTAATAGATTTGAAGTACAGGGTTGGATTTAACTATTGGATTGTATGGAATTATTTTGTATAAATTTTCATATACATCTGTCTTAGGGATAAGGTCTGGCTATTCTTAAGGTAGTCTTTAATTGCATTTTTCTTTGTATTGTTTATGAATCATGTCTTCATGCTTTCTTGTCTGTTTTTGTTGTTGTTTTTCCCTTGCTTGTTTTCAGTCTTACCCTATGGTACTTCAGTATCGACCTAGAATTGACTTCGGTTAGACCAAAGGGCCAGATCCCACTGAGATGAATCCTGCACTATTTGTTTACCCATCGACAGATTGCACAATGAATGGATGTGCCTGGATTGGGGGGACAGCCAGAATTTCAGCATGCAAATAAGGACATTGTCTTTCTTAAAATTGTCAGTTGCATCTCTGTTGTTTCTATTAGAGCAAGCCAAGTGCCATTCTGCTACTGAAATGTGCATAAGATATTTGTGTATCTTAAGAGTGTGCTGCAAATCATAGCCAAAATCATGAAGTGTACAGTCAAGACTCAAAACCTATGGAATATTTTTGCTTGCGTGTTAGAAAATTTTTCTGGTCCTAATATTGATTACACTAGCAAAATGGCAGAGTGCTCATTCAGTGGTGTTGCAGTTTCACACACTTACTATTTTACTGAATCTTGTTGTTCAAATCATAGAGTACTGTAAAAATAACTAAGGATTATACCTTGACAATATTTTGTATAGAAAATATATTTTAAAAAGTGGTAATTGGGCCACTACCTTTTCCTTGATAAGGTTCTCATGGGTCCAGGTATAGCTCACTCATGAGTGTGCAACAGTCCTTTTGCAGTGAATGAAGATTAATTACACTGAACAAGAGATGTAGAACATGATAATTAAAAATAGTAATTTTAAATCTTCTAAATTGCTAATATTTCTTAAAAGCATTGCAGCCTTTGTGATTGCACTTTCCAATGGTTTCCCTAAAGTTTGGAATTTGGGATCCTAGCTATTTTTGGAAAAATGGCTTCTGGTCAGATTACATTTCTTCTAATAAAGCCTCCATAAAAATGAAGGTAAAATAATATAAATGTCTATGGAACAACTAAATTCCGATACAAAATTATGACCAAGGCAAATTTTTTCATAATTTTTACTTTTCATACTAAACATTTCCTTCTAAGATTGAATAGAGGCCTATAATATGCTAAGACAAAAATAATATATAGCTTTAATTACATACTCTATCTCTTGTGACTATCTGGAGTTTAGAATTCATTACAGAAATTTTCATTAGTTGAAGTCACATCATAAAAGACATAAAACTATTTCCATAAAATTAGAGATAATGCAATACTGAAGATTAGCAGTCTGACCAAAATAATTGTTCAGGTCATCTTTTTTTCCTAAGACCTGGTAGTGCTGGATAAAAAGTGATTGTTGCCTTAGGTATTGCAAGCATAATGGTTCTAGTATGGGATGTTTTGTGGGGTTTTTGGTAATGTTGCAGGGAGCATAGAAATGTGTATGTTTTCTGTCTTCCATTGTCTTTGCCTAAAATTCAGTTGAGTTTTTCTGATCAGATTCTCTGGAGATACTTATAGTTCAGTCACGTTATGTAATTTCTACTTGGTACACGCCTGCTAGCGTTGTAGATAGCTATTTACTTTCTTTATGCCTTTTGCATACAGCAAAAAGGAACCAAATCAATTTTTCACAGGCTACTGTAGAGTGAACTGATCATTCTTAGGCAAAGTGAAAATTCTTTCTTGGGATCAAATACAAAAGGTAGATGTAAGCCTGTAATTCCTTTGTAAGTTTACGTTCTTGTACAGTAGTATGTTCTGTAGGAGAAATAAGCATGTTGTGGATTAAATCTGGCCCCTTTAATGTTGTGAGGAGTTCTAACACTGATGACTCAAGGAATCACGTGTAGTTGGGTTGAATCCTACCATTGCACTCGAAAGCCTATATGAGATGCAGACATCAAGAGACTGTTGGTAGCAGTCTGTTAAGGAATTCTGCCATTACAGGCCAAGGTTGCACATATTGTGCAGATGCCAGTGGAACTGGGGAAGGAAAATGTCTAGGAAGAAGCTGCTGCCCCTTTCTGCAGTGTGCTGGCCAATACAGGCACTGCTTTGCCCAAAACCAGGCAGGGGTGCACGTGCTGGCTGCAGGGAGCAGACATCCTTTTGCCCACCCAGTCTGTGATGTGCTACTTGACAGAAAGAAGATACTCCTTGTAGGGAGGGCCCTTCTCTGCAGTCTCTCTCTCAGAAAAATAGGTTCTTTTTATATATAAAAGTCCATCTCATGGAGCAGCTTGGAACAGCGGAGCATGCTTTCTGATTGAAAATCATTCTTCTCTTTAGTGTATACAGTTGTTTTGTACAGTAGAAATAGGATATTATTTGTAAATATTTACATGCACATACAAATTACACCTTACAGTTTTTATATATTTCATGTGTTTTTATACCAGAATTTTCACTGTAGATTTGCTTGACATAAAACACCTGTTTCAGTTTATCACAAAACTAATGCTAGGATGCTTAAGCATAATTTCTGCATGGTTCAGGGAACAATTTTTTTTCACAAGAATTGTGTTTGCTGTTTTGGGAAAAATTTGAACAGACTTGTTTTAAAAAAGTAGAGACTTGTTTTAAAAAGACAGGAACATACAAGTTTTAATCCATCCACCTAACAGGACCCTTGGAATTGCACTATTTTGTCTTGGCTTTGGAATGGCAACTAATAGAGCTTTCTTTGACTGATAACTTCCTGTATTCATAATTCAGAAAACCGTGAATTTTCTCAATCAAAGTTGGACATTGGTTTTGGTTTCTGGTACTTTCTTGATGCAAGTTAAAGCTAGATTACAGAAGACAAATCTTCATTTTAAGCATGGAAAATACTGACAGATCTCAATCGACGTTCCCAGCTGCAGATTGTGGCATTAAATGCATATGAACTAACCACCTACACTTGATGCATTTCTGATTTGATGGCATGGTGCCTGAGTGCTGCTATAGTTTCATAGTTTTTGTAAAAGTAAAGTGCCAGTGAAATACATATCTTAACTGGGCAGTTTGTGCAACACAGGCATTGCCTTCTTTACAGAAAATTTTCACTCATGTAGTACATATGTGCCATGTCTCTACAGATATATAGATTTGATTCATTTGTGCCAATTAAGAGTATCTGAGCACCATAGGAATATGAGAATGCATGTGCAGATTCCTATGTGCCAAAGATGGAGTAAAGTGAAATGAGTACCTAGGCATTCCCTTCAGACTGTACCATATGGCATGCTAGTGCAGATGCCTGGATAAAGTCACAGTTTCTGAGCATTTCTATGACAAAGTGTCACCACTGCATCCTTGTAAAGCATAGGAATATCAAATAAGTGTTGCTGCCACTGTGTTTCTATGACTTTCCCATATTAGCAGTATCTAACTGCAGAGGGACATAAAAAATTCCACACTACTACCTAACCTTGCTGTCCCTTAATTAGCACATTTGGTGCTGCTTGGGTTTTTTCCCTAGAAGTGAAAAACTCATTAATGAAAATCATAAACAATTTTTTGTTGGGCATAGCTGGTTGCTGTATTTATCTTGTAACAAGCCGTAAACTGGAATTTAGAAACAAGATCCTGTAATATCTGAAACAATATGGAATTAGATGATTAACCAAGAAATGTACCTTCCATGATGCATTACTACACTCCTGGTAGCTAAGGGCCTAGTCCTATGAAAGATTCTTTTTTAATGAAATACCGAATAAGATTGCTACAATAACTGAAGTGACTCATCACAATAGTAGGTATTGTTCACATGAAAGCTTTGGGGATTTGGGTCCTAGGAGTATGCAGTACAAGAAGTATATTGTGCACACTCAGCTAGCTTGCACTTATGCAAAGAAAAATTACAGATTATCTTGACTTTACTGAAAATGTTACACAAAGTGAAGTGCCTGATTACTAATACAGAATACCTTTTAAGCCCATTATTTTCATTTGACAGGGTAATATTTGCTTCTGAGTTTTATCTATGGTCTTAATATTTTCAGCAAGAATATATCATAAACATACTGTATTGAGAAGCTTTCATGGGAAAAAAGGATAAAAAGAAATGTGTTCTTTTAGATAATTTAAATTAAAACCACCCTATCTCAGTAGAAATTATATTAAAATAAGTACCTTTATGTTGAAAATACTCCATTTTTTCACGAGGAACCCTTTAACTCTGGATCTTGGTCTTTTTTTTCTCCATAGGTTTCAGCAATTTTACTTTCTCCTGTAATTAATTCTAGGTTCTTACACATCCTTTGGCCATACCCATACCCCACCCACTTTCCTACCCAAAAGTCAAAACATTAAGGACATAAAGGTGAAAATGAGGTGTCAGCTCACAGGTTTCGTGTATTAGCCAGCTCTCATGGATTTCAGCAATGTTTTCACATTTCTGCATTTTCAATCCTTTATAGCCAGTTTGAGCAAAGTCATGCTTTCACAAAGGGTTTTTAGCTAAAAACACTTGTTTGAGGAGGGATTGTAGTCTACTGGAGTGTGTTTCAGGATGAGTTCCAAGACACAAGGGGATTGATTCATCTGAAGGAAATGTGAAAACTTCCAATTGCACATTTACCTCTAATTTCATCACATAGGGGTTGTCTGACCTTGAGACCTCAGCTGAAACATCCCTTGCAGGAATGTTCTTCAAAAGATGATCTTGCAGTGTTTAAATATTTTTCTTCATAATCTACCTATTGATTTTCTTTTCCACCTTCTGTCTATACTGTCTGTAGGTCAGATTAAAACCTTAGGTTCCAGAGGAGGAAATCAATTAATGAATGAATTCCCAACATTTTTTTCCATCCAAGGTATGTGCCATATATCTTCTGCATTCAGGTAGCTTTCCACTACAGCTGAGTAAGGATGTTGTTTCATTCTCTAGTAAGCAATACTTTAAAATTTAGGTCTCTGTGGTCCTGGAGTGTGGCAGTGAAGCAGAGGAGCTCTGTACATGGGTAGAAATGTCCAGGCTGTCTTTTGATTTTGCAGAAGGAGGCAAAGTTCTGTAAGCTCAGGATGGAGGAGAAATTCTGGAATGAAAGATATCTGTAAGTGGTAGTTTTTTGCTGTTACATTAATTTTAACCAAAGATAGGCATTGTTTTTCTGAAGCATTAGGTACTTTTCTTTGAAGTAATTTTTACATGTATTTTTAGGAAATGCTTCTAACATGGTTGACAGGATGAGGTGAACAGAAGTAGCTACTGTGCATTTTCCTTTTTCCTCATGACAGTCAGTGTAAAGCAGAGAGCTGAGAGAAGGTTACTATACAATATACAAAATGGCTGCACAGTAAAATGGTTTTGCTGCTAGTTAACATACTGAGGGTTTTATTACAAATGAAGTTGTAATGAAGATGTTTATTGTCAGTGTAAGGCACATATTTTATAATGGTATTCTACTCTTAAAATTCAGTTTTGTATTATATTGAGTATGGTACATATTGTTCCTGTTGGCTCCTGTATTTTGATGTGGAAAAATGAAACATGCTCCATTTTTACTGAAAAAATATCACATACTTATTGATTTAAAATTAGTCTATGTTGTCAGATATTTAGTTTATTCTTAAAAATCTAGGGTTTTTAAAAAATAAACTATTTTTATGGATAATCTGATTGCCTAATAGTTTAAGGGGCCTATTTAATACCAAAGGTAACACCACCCAGAAATGGACTCGGAATATGACATTGACACTTTCCTGGAGTGCCTGAATGGTCAAGAGGTACCTGGAGTCAATCAAGCAAAACTGAACCAGTGGTAGTTGTCTGTGTCACTAAGCTAAAGTGCTAGGCACACCTAGCAGTTTCCAAAACAAATTAGAAAAGGAAAGGAAACAACAGGAATAGCATTGAGGCTGAGTCAACAGACTAGAGTAGCTCTGAGTCCTAGCTCATGTTCTGAGAAAAGCACAAAGGCTTGCATTTACTGATGTGTCTGCTATACCTGGCCTGTGAACTAACAAAAAACTCAGTGTGCTGTCAATCCTGTAAACCTTCCAAAGCACAAAATAGTCACCAAGCTACTTTTGGGGTTTCTAGTCGTAGTTCAGTGATATTTTGGAGGGTGGAAAGGACAGATTTGGAGGATAGTGAGAAGATATTAAGTATGTTTTACAGATTTTTATAGCTATTTTTTTAGCAAATGGCATTGCTGTCCTTGACATTAGACCATTGATTAAGAAATAAGAAGTGTTTATTTTACTTGTGCAGTATAAAACAGAGAATTGAAAAATCCAAATTATTTTGATTTCCTTTTCCAGGATAGTGGTTGACTAAACTGGTCAGTAATAGGTCAATATAATTATTTAGCTGGCTGAAAGATTTCATTCTAAATACTTACTGATCGTATTTTTTTTTCTCTAATACAAGCTTCTTAGCATAATCATGAAGCAATGCATAATTTTTTTTTCCCTTATTGCAGACTTAACTATTGAAAGGAAAGTATTTTGCATTTTTTAAATTAATGCAAAGCCTGAATTGTTGGATGTTCCAGGCTACTGAATAGATGATACAGAGTTACTCTCAATGGATTTTTTGGGGGTGGGGGCCTAAGTGTCCTTATATAAGCTGTGATCCAAGTTAAAAGAAAGGAGCCTATGGTGAGCAGTAATAATGTTCTAATGCTTCCTTGCATTTGATCAGTAGTTACCAGTTTTTAATAAAGCAGCCCTCACAGTACTTAGGAACTCATAGAACATAGTGTGATCTTAAGTTGCTAATTTGTTTTAAAATAGAAAATGTTTTAAGCTTTTTGTCAAAAGTGATAACATCCTATTACAAATAAACCTTTTTGTGGTTGTAAAATTTAGCTTATAAATCATTCAAATTGAAGTGAAAAAAACACAGGTCATTGTTAATGACAGTCTATCCTACTATTAAGAATATATGTATTTTTGTAAAGGAAAAGCACTTGTAGATATTTAATCAGTCCAATATCTATCTATGTTAATGTTTTGGAAAAAAAAAGAAAACAAAATGCTGCTTAGAGAATCACTTACATATTTTTATTTTTTGTGCTCAAATGCATTTTCTGTTGATTTATGGAATGTTTATTCTGTGTGAAGCTGTATAGTTAGTACAACTGGGCTAAATGCATTTCTCACCTTAATCAATTGTATCTATGATTATATATATTGTGTCCAATCAGAAAGCAATTGCAAAACACGGGCTTGTGGTGCTTTCATCTTTGATATTAGCTTTGTCCTGCCTTATAACTTTTCTACTTCATAGTAAGTATAAAAAATGCTAACCATTTTTTGTGATGCATGTGTTTCAATGGACATTTCAGGGTATATCTGCTTGTTTAGTTGCATCTTACTATGCTTACTAACATAAGATGACAGAATTTTACATACAGTATTTAATAAACAGTCCCCTGGATGAAAAAGTATGCAAGATTAGTCCAGTTTAAGACTTACCTTCCTTCAAAGGAAGCTACTGCTGGGTACGTGCGTGGAATTTAAGTGCATCACTAAAGATTCTGAGAATTTGTACAAAGACTATTTTTTAAATTCAGAATAATTCACTTCTTGTAATATTTTGCAGCTATTTGAAACCTTACTGTATTTTGATTCATCATAATGCATTAACACAGTTTCAGGGAAGAAAAAATACAGTAAAGAATTTTATTAAAATATAGTAAAGAGTGGCAACCATATTTGTTTGTGTACATATTTGTGCACAATCCAAAATCTCTTTACTTATTTCTGTGGGGTTCTACAGGGATCTGCTTCATGGGTCTGATGCTCAGTTAAGTTCTTCAGTTAAGGTCTCAGTGGAGTGACTTTCTGTAATTATCCTTATAGCTGAGACTTGAAATAAGCCAGACTTCCCACTTCCTCACTTAATTTCCTTTCATGGGTGACTAATATTGTTTAAATTTATTCTTATTATATTAACCTTCTCATAAGTAAGTTTTGCAATAATGAGTGTGTACACTAGCAGTAGAATTCATTGGTAGGAACTCAACTGAATAAAACACTTGTGTCCTTGACAACCTGGGGAGAATTTGTCTCAGATTATGAGCACTTGAAATGGCATCCTCTCATTTATGTTCGTGCTTCACAAAGATCTGCAGTTGATCAGAATTTGATGTTTTATTCCATGAACATTGTCCATTTTTATAATTTTTGTTAAGAGCTAATTTCTGTAGTAATTCATTAGGATCAACATCTCAGGGTCCACAAAGTAGCAGTTTAAAATCCATTTGATCTGAGTGCAATACCAGTGCTGCAGTCTTGTATCTTTTGAAGAACCAAATATGTTGTATTTTGAAGTACTTTAAAAATCACTGTAAATTTCACCCAGTTCTACCAAAGGAATGTGAGGAGTTTTTTAATCTCAGATCTGAGTGTGGCCCTAGAAAAAAAAATGAGACACTTATAACTGAGTCAGCACTAGTCATCAGTTTTCCATTTAGGGATGGGAAGTTCTGGTGCTTGGGGGTTTTTTGGCAAAACCCCATGGTCGTGCCTCTTGATGTAGAATGAAGCCTATTCAGATCTGCATCAACATTTGTAAGCAAAATTTATTTTGAAACAACAGTTCCTGCAAACCCTGTGAATGGGCCTCTAGAATCTAGTGTATAAATGTATCAGGTATGTAATGATATTTCTAATTGTGAACTACCTGTATGGCTCAGTACTGGTGATGTTAAATTGCATGTTCCATGCTAATGTCAAGATGGTTTACAGCACCTTTGTAATGGTTGATAACAAATGACAATTTGGCCTGACCTGTATGCTGCAAAATGCCTCTAGCCCAGTTGGATTAATTTTATGAAGAATCTAGATGAGCAAGAAGTATAACTAATCTGCTTACTAGCACTGAATTGCTCCTTTCTCAAAGCAATAAATATATTCATGTTGTAACATCTGTTGTGCAGCCTACAATACAAGTTGTTTTGTTGCATTGTTTCTATATAATTTATTTTGTGCAATAAAAAAATCTCTGGTTTTATCTGACTTCTTTCTAGTTTTTAATGTCTGAATTAAAACATTTGCTAGCTTTGTATTTTAATCATTTTTAATCTTAATTTCACAGGAGTGTGAGTAGAAAACAGAATGCAGTAATATTATTCATTATAGAAAAAACAAAAGGTACTCACGTGGCCTGATTTTGTTCTACGTAATGCCGTAGAGTGCTACCATTAATTTTCACGGGTGCTGAGTTCTGTCTAATCCTGTCTAACATTGAAGTTGTCTGGGCTTGGCACCCCATTTGAAAATATAACCAGGTGGGTTACAGTGTGACTGTGTGCTTGAGGCTTTTTAAAAAACAAACAAATAAACCCCAAAAAAACCCAATCCCATAGAACTTCTGCAACTTTCTTTTAACCTAATTTCACTGCTTTTTGTTCTCTCCTTTTTAATGTTTTTCTGAGTTCATATGGTTTCAGTAGTATTGATTATTCTGTTCACTTACTTTTATTATGTCATTGAGTTGATTTAACTCTAAGGTAGTGTAAAATAAACGTGCATGCAAATTGGAAGATAGAGGATATCCTTACAAGTGAGCCCTTGGTGTGAAGTAACATCATTCACACTATATACTGAGTTACTGCAAAGAAGAACAATGGAGGGAGCCCTGTTATTCAAGAGAACTTCTACCTTTTATCTGAGATGCTCCTACAAAACCTGCAATACCAACACATGAGCTCTGAGAAGTGGCTCAGACTTGGAAATTATAGAAAGGATTGCAGATTGAACTGAAATTATCTGAGACAAAGTACATTTTGTATCTTCTTGTAATATCCTTCTACATGTTAGCAGAAAAAAATATTGCTTGTGAGCACAAAATATAAAGGCATGTGTAGCACATTGCAATGCATACATATGATTAAATAGGATTGTTAATTACCAGTTGGCTGTTAACAGGCTGAGAGCAGCTGTGGCACCACTGGCTGCTCTGTAACCTGTGCAGATGAAGCACTGCAGCCTCAGTGGCTTTTTTTGGACCTTTCTCACATGGGATATTTGACCTCCAGATTTGTCAAAGGTCATAAACTAATACTTTCCTTTCTTCTAAAGGGAAAGTATTAGTTTATGGGGGCCTTAACAGAGACTTAAAAAACCCCCAAACTTTACATAATGCTTCTACATAATGTCATTACATTCTTTATTAAACAGAAATTGAATTGTATATATGTGCAAAATTCTGCCTCTAAATAGGGAACTTTCCTCAAGCAAGATTTCCATTTAAAATGCAGTGATTAAATTAGTCTAAATAATTACTTTGTTTCAGATAACTAAAAAGAGAATCATTGTGGGGGGAAGAAAACCCCATGCATAAGAATAGTAACAAATGCCTGATAAGTCATAAAGCTGGATTATGTTTTATAGGAGGAAGGTAGGTGGTATACAAACAGCTGTTTACATCAGGGGTGTAGCACATGAATTTCCCTGTTGGAACTGTGATTCACATTGCTTTCTACCCTAATTATTTTTTCCTCTTTTATTCTAGAGGAGAATATGCAATGCAATGTCATTATAGGCAAGAGTAATGTTTTTCAGAAGAAAAGTGCTTTCGTAATTTAGGTTTCATTAAAGCAACAGAAATTTGCTGGCACTATGCAATATGAGCACCTTGTTCCAGTGGCACACTTCCAACATCTTCATTTGGAAAGAAGAACTGCTGCATTCACAATTCATAAAAGCATTGGCATCTATCCCATTAAATTCACACAGGAAAATGAAACCTTCTTATATGCAAAAACACCCTGTCTTTTCTAAACTATTTATAGGTAATGTTCTGTCCTTTCCTGTAGTATACAAATAATGACAGTAAGTGCACTTCTAGATATGGAAAATAATTACAAAAAGAAACCTAAGAAAAGCTGTACTTAAAACCAATTTTGGAGACACTTTAAATGCCTTGGATTTAATGTCATCCTTTTGCATGTGTGTGTTCCGTGCCCCCAGACTTTCAGTCCTGCTGCCTACAGGCTGCCTCTATAGATTTGTGTCCTATTACATCTCCAGAACCAGCAGAACTTCTTACTAGCTAGTATTCCTCCTTTAATTTTTCTGTCCATGTCCATGTCCACATCCTTCTCAAAGTAATGGTGATTTTTTTTCTTGACTGGTTTCTAAAACTGTTTTAAACTGTTCTATTCCCATTCTCCTCCCTAAAACCTGCTAGAAGTGATGCAGACATAGAGAGTGCTCTGTGTGCTCTTCATGGCCTTATGCTACACCCAATATCAGGAGTTCTAAACATCTTACATGGTGAGCTCAGGGAAGTCCACTGCTGCTCCCATGCTTTGCTACTTTATGATGCTGGATTTGTCACAAAGAACTCGTGGAGTGTATTTGACAGTATTAACAGGGAAAGAGAAAGGGTTATACTCCCAACAGGTAGCCCTGGAAGCAAACAGCACCCAGAATAGAACCTGTACTTCTCTGAGTACTACCCTCATCTCCAGTGTGGATTGCTTTTTAATGCTAAACAGCAATTACACCAACTTCTTCCAGACCCTTTCTCCAAGTGTTCAGCTCAGATTGTTATTCTCTGGTAATCAAAATCCCTGGAACAAGTGGGGGGGGAAAAAAAGGCATGGATCTGTACTGCTGAATAGTTCAGTAACTTGCAGCAGTCAGCCTACCCTTCTTTCCATGTTCTGCTGATTGCCAGAATCTTTCTTCTTAGACTGAAAAGGTGCTTCCAGAGTACCTTAAAAATAAGCAAAAGAAATTACTGCAGTGCATGAGGTAAGCAATATGCAGCTTGGTTTTTAATCGTTATTTGGAAAAATTACTATAAAAGAGCTCTGGCTAATACTTTGAGTGGATGAATGTGCATGTTCAGAGCATTACCCATGTAATTTGACTTTAAAAAAATTATTCAGAGATATAAAAAATTTAAAATGTTTGCTAATCAAAATTTTTGTTCATATAAAAATAAATACATAGATTATGCTAATATGGCTTATTTAGAGAAGTGATACTATGAAGGAAAAAATATCACTGTTGTTTTCAACCCAGGGCTGCTATAGCTTAATCTTCTGTACTTGCTATAAAAACAAGGTGTTATGTCACATTATAATAACAGCATAAAACCAAACACTTTTATGTAGATGTCTGATCCTATAAAGGCTTGTGCTGAAATAATACTCACATGTGTAACATGCAAGACATGTACATAGGTTTTGAGTGTTGTGGAAATACAAAATGGCTTGCTGGTAGCATGTTGTCCTTTTGTTTTACAGTGTGCATTTAAACAAGAGAATCACTTGGAAAATAGATGCCTGTCATTTCAGTAAAAATGGGGAGCAGCAATCCAGCATGCAGCTGATTACTCCCAGCAAAGCCATGTGGATGTATGCAAGACCCAGGTTGCAGGGTGGGTCACAAAGCCAGGACAGGTGTCCATCCCAAGGAATGGGAGCAAAAGTTCCTCAGGTGTTCTTCAGAATCAGATGGATCAGGGCTTGTTTAGCTTCACCCACACCCAGATCTTTTGTCAAGGGTGGAATGCATGTGGATATTGTGCTTTGCATTCAAAGAAAGTTTACCTTTTGACAATTTTCTAAAAGCCCCAGGCATTATATTTTTCTAAATTTAATGATAAAGCCCAATGCTGGATGACCAAAAGGCAAAGCCCCCCCCTTACACTGGGAGCACTTCAGTGGCATGGAGGGACTACAAATATGACAAACACAACTACAGCAAAATAAAGAGGGTTCTGTGAATGGAAAATGTCTTATTAAATAGAAAAAAACTACAAAAGATTTTTTAAAAATAGCCGAAGTATATCAAAGTAAAAGTGAAGGAAATAAGAAAAAAAAGAGGAAAAAATAAAAGCTTTTTAATGATTTTATAGATGTTCTCCATGTTCATTGGTATCTAGCCTTTTTCCTGTTCAGCCCTAAGCAGTTGGCATATAATTTACTGCTGTTAATTATCAGTGCAGAGCAGCCTTCCCATGGGCTCAGAGGTGTCCAAGGCAAGATTTTGAACTGTAAATGTAACCACCTTTACAATGCTTAGGTAAAAACTGAGCTTAAATGCATGAGACAGCTGCTGCAGATCAGATGTGATTGCTGGGGAAGAGGTGTAGAGAGTTATCTTGAGGTCTGGAAACTCCATCTGTGTGCAGTCTGTCATCAGCCCTGATTTTTAGGAGCTTGGTGGACAGTGAGTCCATGCCTAGGCAAGATGACACACCAAACACCACTCTGCAGCTGTAGTCTCTTACATGGTAAACATTGCTAGCAATATCCTTGGTCTTTGTTCTTTTCAATATGTGACACAGCTGGAGATGGACTCTTCCAATAGCATTTATAGCAGGTAGTTATGTAAAAAACAAGAGTAAATTGACCTGCTGCTCTGCTGCCCAGCAATAAGCAGAAGAGTTACTCACATTCTGGAGCTGTAGGTATGAATGTACTGGACCTCCACATTTTAAGTTCATTATATATGATATGTGTCCCAGATGTCTGTTTAAATCACAGATGTTGCCCACCATCTTTTGTTATCAATTCAGTTGAAGTAGGCTTGTGAAGGCATAAGCTTTTGCCATTGCTTTTACCAGCAGCATTGATTGTTCTGCTTGCTCTCCACATCAGATGGCCCATGTAAGAAGCCAGCTGCATTGTGTTAAGCCACTTCCATCCTTTCAGGTTGGATCTCTTATCAAATCAGATTTATCAGATTTTTAGAGAAGATTTCCCTCTGTTTGCCATTAACCTGTCTTTGTCCTTTTAACAGCAACAGCTCTGCTTGAAATTACAGTGGTTAATTTATTTGCAACCAGCTCTCCCAGTGCCCATTGTGTCAGCAGGATGGAAATTGCTGCTAAACCAGCAGCCACAGGTACATGCAGTTACTAAGGTCTGAATGCAAAGCTCTTTTAGTACTCAACCCCTTCTTTATTAGCACAGAAGTATGGGACTTCCTCCCCCAGTAGCCCATACTCTGGAAAATTCCCACCTTACCTGCATGAGGTGGCACAAACTCACAGGAAGGTTCCTGGTACATCTGCAGCATCTTCCAGCCAGGCCTATGCTGGATCATGGGGCAAGTTGATTTACATTCCCCCTGCCTTTCCACTCAGAAGATTCCTGGGAGATAAACTCTGGGGGATAGGCTAATTTTGTCCCTTAGCTGGTGACACATGTAACGTAAATAGTGCCATGCTAGCCCCATGGTAGGGAGACCCTTGATGCTGCAGAGGGTTGTTCTGGGTGTGTGAGCAGATCTGTTCTATAGGTGCCCTGAGTGGCAGTACTCAGTTAAGAATGAGTTCTATTAATCTAAAATCCTACTAAAGAGTAGGTACTTAAATCAGTTTCCCCTTTCATTCTCTCTCCAATAATTATTCAGGTTTCTCTCTTGGTTTTAGTTCATGTCACAGACTTGATGGTCCCAGTTCCTTCACACCTTTCATATGTTACAATTTACATACTGCAAGGAGAAATGCTCTACATTGATATTGCCTTTCTGAGTCAATTTTGATGCATGTTGCACCCATGCAATCCTCCTTAACTGGGTGCTCTTTTTTCTTTTCTCTCCCTCAGCCTTCTGCTTCTGTGGAGACCTGCTTCAGCTGTTTATAAGTTGTCTTGGTATTATTCCTGAGAACACCAGTATTTTCTGCTTTTTCTTAAACATTAAATTGAAATCTTCATTTTTCTGTTTTCTTCTAACTTTACCTAAGACCAGCTAATGCACTCACTAAATCTGTGCCCCTTCTACCCAAGTGTGATTCACACAGAAATTTAACTGAGGCCAACTTCTGTGCTGCCTGTGCCAACACATTCAAATCAGGGGGATTGCACATCCCTGTGTACAGGAACCTCATTCTGAACTTTCTCAGTTTAAGTCTGAGCTTTCTCCGTGAACGTTAGGTTCACGTAAAGCAGAGTGGATTGGATGCCAAGGTCCCCTTTTTAGTACTTACAATGCTGAATTTCTTTCTTTTTTTTATTCAAGGCAGAAGAGAAGCAAAGTGGGTGTTGTTTTGTATTTCATTCCTGCCATCAATGCTATTGTTTGTTATTTCCCACAGGTTTGTAAAAACACACCCTACTCAAGTGGCTTTGAGGGTCTCCCCAGGAGTATCTATATGCTGCAGGGTGTCCTCAGGCTCTCCAGGTGAGTCTCTTCTTCATTTCCAGTGCAGGCCTCCTTCTGAGATAAAACTAGGAAGTGGGACAGGTTCCTTCTGTCCCACTGGGACAGTTTTAGTATGGTGGTAATCTGTGCTGTCCACATCATTGGGCTTTATCATTAGTTGAACTTTGAATTTGTTTCAACATGAAAACAGCATTTATCATAGGAGTGGGTTGAGTCTAAACATAGCAGAATGGACTCAATCTCATCACAGCTCTATATTAATCTTTCAGTCAGCTAATTAAAGAAGCAAAACACAGTCTTGCTCTTTGCATTGCTTCCTAGTATAGACAAAGTATTCATTTCAGCCTTAGCTACAGGTGGACATTGGCAAGAGATGTTCAAATCTGAGTAGGTTTCCAGTTTTGTTTCAGTCTGTTTCTTAACATCTGCTGAGGTGGGTGGCTGCTTCAGGGGGGAGGGGAAATTAAATTTATTGATTGAGTAATTTCCTTTATGAAGGCTCTGAAGGGGATGGCTTCCTGCAGAAATAATATTTGTTAAATGGCCATATTTGGAAAATGAGTCAGTGAGAAAATAGCATGCAAATCCCCCAGCTTATCTCCAGCTGGGAAAGAACAGAAATGTGCTACGAAAGGAAGATAGATGCTGACTTGGAGATAACAAGATAAAATGACCCAAATAGGATTATCTTAATTATTAACTTAAAAAAATACATTAAGAAAATGTTAGAACTGGACATTCCAAATGCTAAAACTTTTTAATGAGAAAATTTGCACAGAAATAATTGCCCACATGCAACATACATTTAGTTCACACTATTGCTGCATGTGCAGGGTTTTGCAGCTCTATCCTTTACCTACCTTCACCAGCTTTTTCTAAAAAAAAAAAAAACTTAAAAGAGGACACAATTATGTATTCAAGATATTAACAACAAAAGAAAGGGAAAATAACCATCTTTCATAGTATGAACTACTTCAGCATACTACGCAAGGATGGCAAGACCCTAAAAACTTAAAATACCTCTCAGGCAAATCCTTAGGTTTCAGAGACCCAGGCAGCAGCAGCCCATCTAATTAGCTACAGTTACTGTCTCTTTGGCAGCTTTGTCACTGCTGACCTCTCTCATTTACTGTGCGTCTTTATAAGAGAATATTTTCCACAGTCCTTTGTCCTGGCAGCTTACTCTTTCAACCCAGGAGCAGACTGAAATAGTTTCTACCAGTTCATGGGTGTCTTGGGTCTCATTTCCTGTCGTGTTTTGAAGATATGCCATGGCCTCACTTGGCTTTTATGATGCTGTGGGCTTGGAGTGCCTGCTAGGGTAGTGGTAATGCACGTTATTTGGAAATCCTGGGGAAGGGGAAAGGAAACCAGCAGCAAACTGATGTGAGGTTAAATTATTACTTTTGTCCTTAGCCTTGAGACTGGGGAGGGAAGTGGTAGATGAAACAATATGAAATCTGATTCTTACTAAGTAAGCCTTTAAAACTCATGCATTGGCCTGGGAGGCCGCCCATGGAACAGAATAACTCTGCGCTGATGCAACTGAAATCTCCCTGCCAGAGCAGCTCAGCACCAGAGGCGTGCGCAGGGAGGTGCTGCGGGGAGCGGCCGCTCCGGGAGCGCTTGGAGCCACCGCGCTCGGAGCGGCAGAGCCCCGCAGCCCCGAGGGCACACCCGCAGCCGGGAAACGTCCGAGGCCTTGGCTTGGAAGGTATAAAAGGTTTACTACAGTGCTACTGGTTCTCACTGCAAATCCCTCCCCACCACTTCTCTAACACGGGAAGGAAAGCAAGCCCTCTGAGTGTCTGGGGCTTTGCAAAGCAGACGCACGGCACAGGCTGGGACTGCCCCGACGGCAGCACCTGCCCTGCCCTTCCCTCTTAATGGGCACTGCCTCGTGCCTGCTCCCTCCCATCAGTCTCATCAGTGACAAGGAATGTTTTCTAGCCCACCTGAAAATTATTCTCTCTGGAGTGGTTTTTGCTGTATGATTTTTCAGAGACCAGTTCCTGTACTTGGCGCTGGTGGGTCTGCACCTCAAGTTCTGTATTCAGTTTTGGGCCCCACACTGCAAGAAAGACTTTGAGGTGCTGGAGTGTGTTCAAAGAAGTGCAACAAAGCTGGTGAAGGGTCTGGAGCAGCTGAGAGAGCTAATTGTGTTTAGCCTGGAGAAATGGAGGCTCAGGGGAGACCTTACTGCTCTCTACAATTACTTGAAAGGGGATTATGGCAAGGTGGGGATCAGCCTGTTCTCCCAGGCAACTAGTGATAGGATTCAAGTTACACCAGGGGATGTTTAGATTGGATACTAGGAAACATTTCTCCATGGAAAGTGTTGTCAAGCATTGGAACAGTCTGACCAGGGAAGCATTTGAGTCAGTGTCCCTGGAGGTATTTAAGAAGTGTAGATATGGCACTTGGGGACATAGTTTAGTGGTTTGGCAGTGTTAGGGTAACTGCTGGATTTGATGATCTTAAAGGTCTTTTCCAACCTAAACAATTCTATTATCCTGATTCCAAATGTTCTTATAGGGAATCAGTTGATCAGAGCAGTACTGAAATACAGTGCTGTAAATACAACCAACAAAGGGAAGAGTGCAAGGTGTGAAACAAGCGCAAAATGAGCAATAAGACTATAATGAGGTGTGTGATGGCCTTCCTAAGGTTATCACAAAGACAAAACATTTTAAAAAATACAACTTCCTACAATTTAGAAGGCACCAGCTCTGGCCAATGAACATTCTGGCAATTCTTTAAAAGATAATCCTTGTAAGAATAATATTTAAACCCTCTGTTTACAGTGAGGGTTGTTTTCTTGCCCTGGATTGCAGAGTGGTTATTCTGTTTGCTTTAATAAAGATGGATGTATCACTCTCATGTCCCTGAGAAATATGAATTAGGTTATTTCCTTCTAACTGAAGTTTTTTCGGTATCTTAATTGGATGTACTGTAATTTGCCCTGTGAGGCTGGGGAAGAGGAACATTCTGTGCAGAACATCCTGCCCAGTCCAGGTCATACAGGAGGTCTAATAAATGGTTGTTCTGCCAGCTCCCTTGATCTGCCCCAGAGCCTCCATCAGCTTGCAGAAGAGAAAATAATTAAGCCTTGCAATAAAAGTTTTCATAGTATTTACAGGTAGATGAAGATCTGCCCTACTGAATTGAGTGTAACTGAATTGTTTAAATGGGGCAGCATGTCCTAGTCTTCCACTGACTTTTCTTCCAGAGGCAGTAAATTCGGAATTGAAAGTGCTGTTCCTAGTGTCCTTTGCATGCCAGCCATGTTACCTTGAGCTGCACCCTTTCCACTCGACTCTGGCTATATGTTAGGGAGCTCTTCCACTGGGATTGTCTCAGGGAAGCCCAACAAGTGTCAGTTCTGATCCCCATACCAAAATGGCAAACAGTGATCTGCTTTGTGTTGGATTTGGTGTAAAGGATTGGGTCAGTTATACCTCTTTGAAGTACATCATCAAACAATGCTGGATTCACTGCATTTTCTGTAGTATATTAATTCAATGATGAGCCATTAAAATGGGGGTCTGCAGAGGAGGCTGAGCATATGACACAGAAGAGAGGCAAAGGAGGGTGGGTTTGTCTGTCCTGAGGCAGAAGGGATTGGGAGAATCCAGTTGCATTCTTCTGCTATCAAAAGGGGTGTTAGACAGTTAAAAGGCAATTTCAGTAAACAGAGACTTTGTTAAATAGTCAAATGCTTTATAGGGAGAAGAACAGTGACTGCCACGGAGGCTACACAGTACTGAGAATTAGGATATACCTCTCTACTGGTAATACCTGTTCACTGCTGGAAGCAAGCCAGATTAAGCAATGTTCCTCATATATTCCCTTCTCAGAATTTTGGGGGTTTAAAATGTTCTTGTGATTTCTGAACATGTACTGTGCCCTTGGAGTTGCTGTCCTGACAGTGGTGGGGAGAAATAAAAAGCCTCAAGTTAGAAGCCTGAGTTTCATGGGAATTGTAAATGTCTCAATGAATTTTAGTGGTTCTTTAAGCAAGCAAAATGAGAGACTGCTCCAATGCCTCTGTGTAATCAATTTCAACATTTATGACCCAGACTATGAAACATGCAGTGCTGAATTATTCACTCTGGGCCAAGAAGAAAAAGAAGACAGCATCTCTTACTACACTGTGAAATATTATTACAGGACAGCAGTGGTATGTTGAACTCCTAAAAATCCTCTTAGTGTAAACTAACTGAAAGTAGCAAAACATAACCGTCTTAGCTTTTGGACATATACAGTTTAACTTCATAGTCTTTTGGGGTTTGTTTTTAAAACTGCACTTTTCTTAAAGCACAGGAAAAGCTGAAGTGAAAATACACACATTTGTTTATTGGAACAGCATGATGTAACGTGATAATTGTTATTTCTGTTGCTTTTGATCTTTGGCACACAAGACAGTATGGCTTAAAGGTTGGGCAGGGTCACAGTCTCTGTGGCCCCTGGGCCTTTGCTATGGATGCCTGAAGTGGTCTTCATTTGACACCTTCACAGTAGCCTAAAACACTCAGCAAGTGATCTGTGTCCAGCTTGTGAATCTCTTGGCATCTTTTCAGAAAGATCATGCCCTGAGACAACCTTTTTTCGCTTGGACTAGCTGCAACTAACCCAGACCTAATGCTAACATTGCTTGAAAAGAAATTGTGGGGGAAAGCAATCTGCAGGAAAAAGAAAAATAAATATTTTTTTAAAACCCTAAATCAGGTATAAGACCATTTTACTTGAACTGGTACTTACTGGCTCAATCCAAAAAGCCTCATTATTACCTTACCAATTTTTTGGCAAAGTCACTGGGGTTTTTTGTTTTCTCACTGACATTAGATTAGAAGTCAGAAAGCCTAGGAAAGAATCATGCAAAGTCTATATGCTCAGCAAGGAGTTGCTTGAATAATTACCTGAGTAAAATGTCCTACAGCTTCAGGGAAAAGCCTGGTCCTGGCTCTGTCCTGTCCTGAGGACTTCCATAGTCCATTTCTTCAAGGAGTGGGCTAGAGCTTGCTGTGTCTCAGATGTGCACCTTCCCCATGGTAGTGGGTTTACTGCCCTTGCTGATAGACCAGGAGCTTTACATTTGGTTCTCTTCTCAACTTGAGAGAATTCAAATCCACATCCTATTTCCAAGGCAACCACTTATCCTGGAAGAACACCCATCTCTCCTTTTGAATGTGTTCTTCCAAAGCAACTTAATCAAATGGAGAGAAAGCACGAATGCAAACAAACAGAAACGCTGCAGGGCTGTGGGCTACAGCTAAGGGCACTCATGGGGAGAAGGGGAGTAGTGAGCCATGGTTACCTGCCCCCAAGATGAGTTGTGTTTGGCACTTGAACAGTAATGTATGCCAGCACTTCTGGCAGCAGGGAAAATAACCAGAACTCCCTGCTCACCCTGGAGTGCCCTGAGCATGGTGAGTGCTTCCCTGAGCAATACCATGGCTTCAGCCGGTGAGATGAGGAGTGTGGCCTCATGGAGGACGAAGGCGTCACCCGGTGACAAAGGCACGCTGCTCAGGATCAAAGCTTTCTTGCCCACAGGCAGAAGCAGCCAAGCATCAGATTAAGTAATCGAAAGAACCCCACCTCATTCTCTGTTCTACAGGAAGACAGGAGGTGCCATGGCATCTGTCTGCATCTCTGAGACTTTGAAACCCACTGCCCCATGGCTGTATTTCCTGCCACCGGACTGAACTAAAGCCCTGCTTCTGGGTGTGGAGTGGGTTGAAGCAGAGCAGGATGCTGAGTATCTCTGCTTACCCTCAGCTGAGGCAGTTCTGGATGTATAAAGTGGTGCAGTTCAGGGCACCTGGGTGGGGAAGTGGAATAAGTAGGTGTCTGTCAAACTGAGTTTTTTCCAGTGCTAGGAGGCAATCAGGCAAAGAGAGTCTGAGATCAGGTATTTGAGTCCTGCACAACTCTCTTTTGATGGCCTTGTATGCTTTTTCCTGTATCCTTCTCTCTCCTTTTTTTTTTCTTTCCTTTTTTTTTTTTTTAATTAGCCCAGGTCTATTGGTCTGAATTCCCTCGTTTCAAGAACACTAACAGATCTCTGAAAGGATAAGAATTTAAAGGCATTAGGTACTTCTAGTGTGACTAAACATAAGAAGTGTCCTCCAGTATATGGAAAAGCCAGTCTAAAACCTGCTTCCAATTCCTCCATTTAATCTAAAGTTGTTTGCTCAAGAAGCTTGTGAGGAGTCCTGTTCATACTAGTACTTAGTGATACAAAGTGATACTGTTTTAGGGATGTGTAAATTTGGCTGTAATGATGTTTTAGCCTGGACATGCTCAGCTAGGACATGTTGCAGGAAGAGGGATCAGCATTGCCTCACTCCTGCTGCATTGGCAGGCATTCCCTTGTCACTGATGTGTCTTTGCTTCAGCATTCTAATCACAACTATGGCTATAATTAGTGATATGGCAAGGATAAAATATGCAATATGCCTGAGGGACCTATATATCCACTGCTCCTGGATTGCGATCTGACAAGCTTATTAACCACAACAATGTTGAAATACATACTCAGAATGGTTGCTTGGGACTGGACTGACTTTTCTTTCATTATAGTGACATGGAGAGACCAAAGAGACACTTAAAGAGTAAAGGAAGTAGTGAAATGAAGGACCTATTTTCTCAATCAGAATGAAGGAGTTCAGGCTAGCAAACCTGCATTACAGAGTGATCTCCCTCCCTTGAAGAGATTTCTTGTGCTTACATTTTGGAATGTCTTCCATTTTCTTTTGCTCAAGAGTGGGCACTTTTGAGTCACCAGGATTTCTGTGGATGCAGAACAAGAACACAAGCAGTGCAATGATGATGGAGCATTTCTTCAGGGTAAGCAGAATGAGGCTTCAAATTTGGCTTACTAAATGAACAGTTTTCTCAGCTGTAGGTGCTTGGGTACATAGTGCTGAGTAACTACACTTAAATACATCATTATTGTTTGGTCTGTGCTGACAGATTCTGGTGCAGAGGGAAGAAATCCTTTATCTAAAGGAGAAGAATGCAGAGGTGGCCATAAATGACAATTTCTCTCTCCAGTGAACTGCTGATATGTCAGCATGTGTTCTTGTCCTGCCTGCTTGGGACAGAGCACTGAGATAATGAACATTTTTTTGGTTTTGACCTGTAGAAGATGTTGATCATGTGGAAAGTGTTCTCTGGAAAATTTCAGATGGGTTTCTAGACTGATACACCCACAGTGGCTTGGCAGGGCACCCTGACAATGGTGCTTCCTCACACTTGCTCACTCATTTGGTCTCTTTATTGGGTGTGCTTCAATCCCCTTCTCTGTTGCTCCAACAGAATGAACTGTTCCAAGGTCTATGAATTCAAGTTACTTGTTCTGTCCCCTCAGTCAAAAGTGGTAATTTGAAGTGGAAGCCATGGCTCATGCAGGGAAGTTACACACTGTTGAAACCATATGTCTAGAAACTTGAAACTATTAAAGAATTGCAAATTAAATAGGAACCTTGTACGTGAATTGTAGATCTCTAGTCAGACCCAGTTTCACTCCTGTCCCAGGTGGAGTCTGACATGGCAGAGAACAGACGTGTCTGTAGGAGATGGCATGTCAAAAGGGTCCGTCGACATTTTCATTGATGCTGCGTATGTACGTGAATTAGGAGACTTTTAGGAGTACCTATGAAACTTTCAATTTTTTTTCTGCATTATTAGCAGAAAGCGACAGAAGTGTATTTAGGCTTGGTCTGATGCACCTCTTGAGTACCTTATACTTTTGCAGAAGCTGGCTATTAAAGGAGCTGCTTACAGTGGCTGGGAGGTTTGAGGTGGAAGCTCCTCTCTGTATGTGAACGTTAGGGTTACCTTCACTTCCTGAGTAATTGATGAGCAAATGAGAGCACCTCCTCCAAACTGAGAATTAATTGTAGCTGAAATTTAGGGAGCCTCAGTGATGACTAAACAAACCCAAACGATCTCATAAATTGAGAGCTGAATAAGGTCATACTTTGTTCTGCTCAGAGATAAACGTGTGTGTTTAAACAAAATCTTTTCACTTGCACTGTTTATGTACCCAAGAGCACCTCAGCACATTCTCTGTCCCTCACCACAATTTCTTGCTCACTTTTAGTTACTAATACCCCATTGTAGTACAAAGCCTGGAAGGAGGGGCCAGTAGAGCCATACTTGATTATTGCAGGTGGTAAGAAAAGGTCACCACTTGCTTTAATTTTGCAGCTTTGCAAAAGTATGAAATGTCAACATGCCA
Organism: Cettia cetti; assembly: GCA_013401135.1. Lineage (NCBI taxonomy): Eukaryota > Metazoa > Chordata > Aves > Passeriformes > Sylviidae > Cettia > Cettia cetti. The sequence continues at coordinate 25,812 of VZUI01036839.1, read as the reverse complement.
CCATATTTTGTGTCAATATTTTAAAATATTGAAAGAAAAGAGTAAGATGTAGTAGAGGAAGCTGAGTGTTGATTTTCATTTTAATACGTGGGATATTTCTGGCTGAATGAGAAAGGTCCACAATGCCAATAGACCAAAATGAAGTTTTGGCCTAGAAGGCACATCTTGCAGCACTTAATCAATCAAATATCCTAAAAATTTAGATGGAAATCTTGCTGCAGGATCATTTTTTGCTATGAAATACAAGAACAGCAACTACATTAATAATTTTTGACTCCATATACTTACTTTCTTCTTTGTAAATTACTTGTGTCTTATTTGTGCTTATAATGGTAAATCTCCTTCCTGCACAGCCACAGAGCTTGCTTTAAAGTCCAAAAATTGTTATTGGCCTGTTTTCAGCTGAATCTCTTGACATCTCTAGGGAGATCTGCCTCTCCCTGGAATGCATTAGTGGATATGAATGTTATAAATGCATCAAGAAATAAAGACCTTTCTTCAAAATAAATGAGCAGCAGCTCCTTGCCAGCAGACACCTTTGCACCTCCATCCAGCAGTAGGCAGAAACATGGCTGTTTGCAGAGATGCCCTTCTTCTGAGCTGTTGCCTTCTATTTTAAATCCATTATTTCTAAAGGATTCAGTCATATAAAGTTAAATCTAAACAAAGGAAGGTCTTGACAAGTCAAGCAAAGAAGCAGTATCATTTTACTACTGAGTCAAAAAAATAATTTTATATCCTCTGTGCAGAAAAAAAAGCTTGCTAGTCAGTCATGATGACTGTTTTCTTTTCCCTGGGCTTTCATGTTGGAGGGGATGCAGAGGGTAACCTGGGACATCGGTAAGTGGCTTTTCTTGTAACATGAGATTTTCCTGCAGCACAAAAGCGAGCGCAGCATTTGTGTGCAGCTCAGCACAAGTAATGCTGCAGAGGTGATCACACTTTGTTATTGACAGAAAGATGACACAGCTCCTGAGCCACGCAGAAGTGGCTCCTCGATGGCTTGCATTAGTTCATATAGAAGGCATCCAGACTATGTCACTGCCAGATAGCTCTGCCTTATTAGGATGAGGCACTTTTCTTCTGAGCCTGCACCTCCCTGTCTTGCTCAGAGCCTGATGAATGGGTGGATACCAATCTGACTCTCACCTTTTTTATGCCAAGCTGGTTACCCTGTTTTAACATAAACTAGAGCCCCTTTCTTTAAGCTGTATGTTGGCATTTCTCTGCGCCTAAATCTGCGGTCTTCTATCTCAGGAAGCTCAGACTCTGTTCATTTCCATCTATGGGTGAAAGATACATTCCACACATGTCTAGGTTCACAACAAATCCTATAGTGCTGGTGCAGAAGGGAGAATTTCTACCTGAACCTCTTCTCAGTCTGTCAGCAGTGTTTTTTTCATGTGGGAACTACTTTAATATTAACAAGCAATTACTATTTAGACTACTTGGTCCAGGGCTTGAATGGTGCTGTGAAGTTAACACAGTTATAAAACATGGGCACTGGCATTTGGCATTATTTGTCAATTAAGAACATGACTGTTTTTTTACACCAATAAATTCTTTACTTTAAAAAGCTGCTGCAGCAGGAAAAAACAGTTTCAAGGAGGTTAATTCTATTCACCCATTTTGCTAAAGAATCACAGCATGCTAAACATGTTTTTTTCACCACTGAGCAGAGCCTGTGCATTATGTAAGTGAAGGCATTGGTCTCCATTTGCAGACACTGAAGCTACAATTTAACACATGTATCTTCAGGGCAACTGGGCACTTCTGCAGGTCTGTGGGTGAAAGTGATGGAGTCTGGCAATGGGACAGCTCAGCAAGGAGTCAGTTTGTTACTGGGAATGGGCAAGATAGCATTGTTGAACTTGACTCTGATTTCCATCATTTGATGTAGTCTAGCCCAAAATGTTCAGGCAACAAGGTATCCTGATATTTGTCTCCAGCTTCAAATAGATGATTTTGCTGAAGCTGACAATTTACTCTTGTTTGTTCTGTGCTCTAATTTTGCAAACAAAGCAGGACTTTGAATACTCAGAAAACAACTGACAGTATTGTTCCAGAATAGACTTAATGAGGGTAACTTCTGCTTTTAGGAAAATGTCAGTCACATGAGTCCTTTGAACATTTTCTGAGACCACATTTGTCAGTAAGGGCTTTTTCCAGTAGTAAGCATAGGCTTTTACAGCACCACCTTAGGAGCCACTCTGAGGTCAGTGGAGAAGAGGACAGGATTTGGAGTCCTGCTGCATTGAGTCCCACTTATTTTGTATAAATCACAAAATTTTGACAAGCTCCCCAAGTGGTTTAGAATCTTTTTCTGTTGTCTAAATTCCTGTTACCATCATAACTAACAAAACAGCAGAATATAAAAAGAAATTCCTCTCATTTCTTCTCCAAGTGCAAAGTCTCCCAGTTACCACTCTGGGGGAATATGGGAATATCTTATTGCTATAGCATTTCATTCATTTTTCTGCAATAAACTGTGAATTCCAGGAGAAAGATATTACTCTTCTAGGCGCTCAGTAGGAGATTTGAGATTTGTCCTAAAGATCTAAATCAGTTCTCTTATCTAAATTCCCTCTTACTTTAGAGCTGTTGTTTCTGTAAATTTTGCCAGGGCCATCCCACAACACTTCCTGCTCTAGACTTTCACCAAAGCCAAAGAGCACAGCAGCTACACCCATAACTTCCTTAGACAGATTCCTGAGAGGATGCATCATCTCCCTTTTCTTGGCTTGCTGTAACATGCTTAACTTTTATAGGCACTAGACCTTTTAACACTTTCTAAATTTATGCTAGCAAAGACATGAGCGGCACAGAACCCTGAACTGCATCCTTCACATTGCCCTGAGTTAAATATACCTGAGAATGCAATGCCTTTGGCCTCTCTGAGATTCTACTTTGTATCAAAGACACGTACTCTTAATTAATAAAAGCTGAAGGAAGGCCTCAAGCAGAGATGTTCTGTAAATCATTGAATTCTCAGGTCTCAATCTGCAGGAAAAAAAAACTTGTTTAGACTATTACACTTTTGCAGAGCATGACTACCTCCTCTTTAAGGATTACAGTTTTTGATGAGGAAGAAGCATGCAGGGGGGTGTTAAAAAAGAAATCAGAGGTGAAACAATGCTGACCTGGATAATGCACCATTTTTTAAAATACATATGTTTTTATTAGCCACAAAAATCTTTTTTTCTCCATTGTAAAATATTTGCAGTAGCAGCTTTATTACCATAACAGAATTCTACTTCTAGTTACACTTGTAGCACCAACAAAAGCTCTTTATAGCTGTTTTTACAATCATATCTTCTTAGGATAAGCTTGAAAACTCTGTTTCATCCTTCTTAAAGGACATTCCTTGGTTATTCATTATACTTGCTTCCCCACTCCTGTTTTCTTGGAAATTCTGTATAAAAGCAGCTTATTGATTTTCAGTTACTTGTTGTGAGCTTTTCCTTAACGCTGTAGGGGAGAAAAGTTTCTGGGTTTTTTTTAATCCTTTTCAATGTTGATTAGAAAAGCATTTTGGTTTGAGAATTCTCATGTTTGCTCAGTAAAGAACAGACGGTGGTCAGAGAACCAGAAGATCTCTCAAATGGGTACTGAAGTTTGAATGACTTAGAATAGATCCACTATAAAGTGACTTCCATCTGATACTTCCCTTCTTTGGCCTCACAGAGGAGTTTATATACTCCCTTGTGGTTCCCATGGAGCTGGGTATGAGCTGCATCAGAGAAAGTGCTTTATGATTTACAAGTTTTGAGGTTTGTTTGGGTTAGTTGGCTTTGCTGTAAATAGGTTTGCATCTAACCTTGTTTCCATTGGTTTTATTGAAAGTAATGGCTAGTTGACCAAATTACAGCTATAAAATCCCTGCCAGAATGGAAGCCAAGCATTCAAAAATATAAAAAATAAAATCTAAGGGTCCCTGAATAATACAGAGAGGCATCTAGCATAAGATAGATTTATGATCCTATCTGTTCATTGTTTGTATTAAGCATCCAAACTCTAAATTCTATTTTAGGTAACCTTACTGTCACCTGAAAACTTAGCTGTTTTCCCTAAACAATCACTTTAAAATCTGGAAGCATTTCCAGAAGGGCAGTTAAAAACAGTTTTCATGGTGTTCATCTCTGATGTGATTTCCACATTAACAGACACCTGGCTTCATAGCTCTGCAGATTTTATGTCTGAGAGAAAGGGATTATCACAGATTTGCTGGTTATAATAATTTTCTTACTGTATGAAGCACAGACTTAATACCTTCTAGGTAGTAAGGTGAATGTTTCTCTCATTCCGTTGCTGCAGTTCTTGGCACGGGCATTGCTGTAATGGAGGGTCTGTCTCAGGAGCAGTTCCCCAGTTCTCCAGCACTGACTTGTAACCAAAGTTAATAACACTTTTGTCTGGTCCCATCTAGACTGTAGAGCACATGGGGGCTGGATCCAGCTGTCAAAGCCCCTCTAAGTCCCCTGTGGCTGCACAGTGACAGATGGCTGCTCTGCAAAGCCTGGGTGTACAAATGCAGTCTGATCTCTGCTGGGGCCGTGGGACACCGCGGTTCAGCTCCCCACCTGCCAGAACTGCTTCCTGGGCTTGCTATGAAACCTTAGTCCAGGGTTGTCCACCTAATCCTCTGCAGGTGGCTGATAAAGCCCTGAGCTGGCTCGTGGCTTAGCTTGACATGCAGCAAAGATGGGAACATGAAAACAAAGAGAGCCAGGTCGGCCCTTTGGGGCTGCAGTGGTGCGAGCTGCTCGCCACCCCTCTGCTCCAGTGCGTGTCCATGGCAGGAATAAAGGCATAGCAGCCATAGTGCTACTGCTGGCTGCCAACACCAGAAATCCACTGGCTGAGGCTCTGCTCACCTCTGCCTCCAACACATAAACTGGGCTGGTAATGGAAGAAAATTTACAAGGCAGTAATTTCTAATTGCTGTCACCAGTTAGTGGCCACAAACACAGAGGCAGAGCAAAAATGCTTCTATCACTCTTCAAAAAAATGCCTCGTTCATTTATTTGGCCTTACAGTAAAATAAAAAAAAAAAAAAAAAAGCAGCTGTTAAAAGGATTTATCTGAAATTTTCTACTTCTCTGAACAGGTAGCTCATCTAAAAAGATCAATGCTATCTAATAAAAAAGGGCAGGGCTAGCTTTCATTTTATAATTTCAAGAAAACAATCTTTGGCCTTACAGAATGAAATGAAACACAGAGAGGTGGGGATACTGGCTTTGCTGAGTCCTTTGCCCCATGACTCCTGATCCCTCCTTAATTGATTATTTTGCTATTTAGCATGGTCATTATGGTGGGTAGGACTAGAGGACTAATTGGATGGTGTCTTTCTCCCCCTACTGCATTTTTAAGACCCTTGGGAGAGTTTTCAGAACGTACTTTCATCTCATGTAATTTAAACAGTTTTTCCTAATAAGATTTATGAAGTTCTTGATTTTAACTCTGTTCCTTTTGTCATGCTTTAAAAGTCATTAGAATCAGCACCAAACCCAAAAATAATCTGAGGTTTTTTAAGACAGGAAAATAGGTTTCCCATGTTACTGGCCTGCTCAAGGCAGCTGAAGACTTGTACGGCGTTCTGATGTAATTTTATCCCAGGCTTTATTTGAAAAATGAGGTCTAGCAACACCCTCAATGAAGCCTGAAGTGCAGTACATGAAGTTAACCCAACACCTGGCTGTCTTTGTCTCTGATGTGCTGGAACGAGGGACAGGACTGACACAGCTCCTCCACTGGGGGAATCCTTCATACTGTAAAGGTGATAAGTTTTGGCTGAAGTAAATAATGCTTGAACTATGGCACTTCTGTACCTGGGGAGTTGCTGTCTGAGAATCTTAGCTGAGGCCAGGGTTCCTTTATCTTCTACATGTGACATTTTAAGTTAATGTCTTTCTAAGTCATATTACTGTGAGCTACCAATACTAGTGTCAATTAGATAAGGAGATTACTTTGTGCTGTTGTTCATATCTATTGCAATACTTCATTGTTTTCTAGGCTGCATGACAGGAAGCAGAGGTTAGGTTTGTGTGTTATCTCTGCCAGGATGGGACTAACAGCACCCAAGTCTAATCATGTCTGCAAAATACTTTAAAATACATTCCTTGGACATGTTGGAAATTATAATGGGCTTGATGCAGAGATTTTGGGCCTGGGTTTCCTCCTCTTTTCCCTACAGCTGTTGCACAAAGTTCTTGTATTGTGAGAGCGAAGATTCATCTCTACTCTCTGCAGACAGGTTCCTACTTGCTGTGTATGTCCTTCTAATGTCAGAGCCCAGTATTGAATTAGTGCCAGGGCTAACATTAACATGCATTTCCTTAACATGGAGAAGTGGAAGGCACATGAATATTATTTTTGAAATTCCCCTGGCAGGTTTTGCCAGCCATCTGTCCAAACTGTGCAGCAGCAATCATTTATTTAGACTGAGTACAGTGCTCTGGTTAAGATCTGTATCACTTTCCTTGTTACCTGCCTGTCTCCACTGTAACCAGTGCATCCCAGCACAGAGCTCTCCCAAAACATGTGGAGTGCTTAAATCATGTTTTGTGGTTTGTCAGAGAAGTGTCTCACTCTGAGAGACTTGCTCCAGAATGGCCAGCAGTCCAGTGCTTAGGGCTTATGCACCAGCCAGGCAGCAGAGCCAGGGCCAAACAAGGACTCTACCTGATAGGGTGCAAGAGCTTGACATGGACATGCCATGAGTGCCTTGAATGCCAGGCTGCTGTTGTTCAAAAGGTTTCTCTCTTAATTTTTATCAAGCAGAGACACTTTTTCTTTCAAAGCTACACTAATAAAAACCAACAAAAAGATAATCTATCTTTCTTTGACCACTATTACCTAAGAGTCTAGCAGTTTAAGTTCCCTTAATAACATCTATATGAAGTAGGGAAGGTCTGTTTTGCCACATTTTACAAACCAGGACATGAGAACAACCATCCTGCAATGTCAGTTAACCCTAATAAAGCAGAGCACTGACACAATTCTTCTCCTAGTTGAACCAGGCAATGCCTCTCTTGGTCTCATACCCTGAGTGACACAGGCTATAGGCAAACACAGCAGCCACTGAAACATTTACACCTAGTCCCCCTCTGTGGGATATCCCAGCTGGCTGGAAGACCTTTCTCACTTCCACCTCAGCCCATGTAACTGAGGAATCTGGACCTGCCCTCTCATGTCTGAATATGGATTCAGAAATCAGGCTTGTATATACACTTTGAAAACATACTTCTCAAAATCTTCTAGTAAGGCAAGCTAAAAAATATAGTTTCCACAGGAAAAAACACATGATTTATGTCTTTCAAAGGCCTAACTATAGTGAAGCGTGATAATTGCCAACATGTGTATCTTATTTTCAAACTGTAATCCAGCCAATCTCAGTTAATAAACCAGATCATGTATTTGTTTACAGTGTTCTTTGTTGAAAAGAGAAGTCCCATTTGTATTAATCTTATACACATGGAAGTAATTTTATTCATTCTTATCAGTTGGTCATGCTTTTAGAATAGCCTTTATTCCAGTTGCACTAAAGCAAGGAATATTTTAGTTACAAATCTGATTAAAGAAAAATTAGTGAAATTTGTTTGCTAAGCACTGCAAACAAAGTAAGAATTATTTCAGTGTTTTCTGTTGTTGTACAATATTGGTATACTCTGAGCCCACCCAAAATCTCTGCCACATTCCAGACAAGGTCAATATCACCTTATTTTCCTCTTTTATTCCAGTCTTTCTCACACTGAGCACACATTTCAGTCATTTGCCAGATGGAAATGCTGCTGTCACCCAGAACAACCTTGCAAACAATGTCTTTCAAATGCTGCTCTCCATATTGTCCAGATTGCATAATTCCCAGGCAAACTAAGCCAAATTAATGACTTTTTAAAGTCCCCACTCCTAAAGAGTAGAAAGCCTGTACATAAGAGTTGAAAGGAGCAAGGCAAGGACTTGCTGAAAAAACCTGTGGTGAACTTAACATCACATTCAATTGTTTTTAACAGTTGCAAAACAGAATATTCAACTTTCCTGTTCAGTTTTACAGTGGATTGAGACTAAGCTATGATTTTATTAATAGAGAAAAGTAAATAGTGATGGAGTTTTTGCTGGAATATATACTTCTTCATCATTGTGCTTCAGCTGTTATGTGCAGAACCTTTTTCACTGGTCTAGTTTTTGTTGGATTAATATATTTATGTTCCCTTATTTCCTTTATTTTGCAATCCCAAAACAAGTATTAAACCATAAAAAAGAGCTTTTTAATATTTCTGCCTGGTTTTGCTCCCCTTACTTTCATATTCCTAGCAAGCAGATCAACTGTGAGATACACATATTCCCTCTGAGCAATGTCTTACTTCCCAGATAGCTTCCTGGACATGAGTGGATGTCCTTGTTATGTCTGGCAGCAGCTACCAAACTGTGATTTACCAGCCCAGTGAGATTCTGGCAGTTCCAACAGGGCGACTAGCCTGACAGAAATACAATTGTTCATTTAATTTAAATGGTTACAAGCCCAACAGAGGCAGAATGAAATGAAGGAAAATTTGGGAAGGGAATCTAGGGTAAAAGCAAAATAGCTGTGAACACAAATATCACAATCTGACTCTTGATCTTGAACAATGTTGTCGAATGCTGTAGGACTGTTGCAGATGTTTTGTGATGCAAAATACAGAGGCATTCCTTGGCATTTAAAGATCACCTGCACATGCCAGGATCCTTCATTCATAAAAACATTAACTTTGCAACCCAATCACCATCTGCAGCTCTGTTGCAGAAATCGTGCTAGTAGTTTGTCTGGACAAATGGAAATTATTATGCCTTGGCTTAATTCAGCTACAATGTCATGAAGGACTTTTCTTTATACTTTTCTTTTCTTCCTACTTATACCATGTGTCTCCAAATCATCTTACTTGTTTGGCTGTTTCAAAAGAGCCACTTTTGGACACTTGTGGACAAGCTTATACTTTTGGTTGCTAAATGATACAATAAAAGTGCAATTCAAATGCACAGCTAATTTGACACTTCATTTCATCTAGTTAAATGTTTCATCATGTTTATTAAATGTTTAAGAGCTCAAAGTCTTGTAATATCCAAAGAATGGAAGTTAGTTAAGATCCACATCTAAAACTAATAGACTTTTCAAAACCTATAGGGTCTGACAATAAACACGAGGGGTTTTTTGTGATAATAACTCCATCTTTACAGAAATCTGCACTTCATAAAACTGGAATTGCATTGTTAGATTCATGCATCTGATCACTCTGAACAAGCATGCTGAGTACTCAAGAGTCTGGCTGTGGGAATGGGCAAGGGCATGCAAAGCCACCTGGCTCTTCCCTTTCTCCATCAGAAAACTTAGTGTGGGTGACAAAAGGCCATATGGAGGTATTGAGGGAAAAGTTGCCCGGAGTATTTAGAGCAGTGAAGTGCCACACTTGTGAATACCAATTTTAGAAAGTCAAATTTTCTAGGTCATTCAGTTCCAAAGTTGGAGGATGAGAAGTGGAAGTCTGAGAGTTCTCTCCTCCTTGGAGGTGTTTCCCCACCTTTGGGCTGCTCAATGACACAGATTAGGATGTAGGAGAAATTATTGCCACAAGCTCAAAGCATTCACTCTCTTTGGCTGAACTGTTCTTGCTTTATGCTGCTCTGGCATCACAGAGCAGCTCTCAGTGCCCTCACCTAGGGGGCAGGCAGAAGCCACCATGAGCCCCCACACTGATCTCTTGTAGTCCATTCCCAGTGGCTTTTGTTATTCGAGTTCTCAGTGTGAGGGCCCACCTGGATGCTCAGCCAGATTTCAAGATTCAGGCAGAAGCCAGAACAGAGGAAGATTCTCATTGCAAATTGTACCTTATCAGAGATAAGGCTGAGTATGAGTAAAGGAACAGGAGGGAATTTCAAAGGGTGAAGAACCTGGACTTGCAGGTTGTTTTCTTCAGTGTGGATGTTGAACGAAAGAACTGTGGTAAGAGCTTCTGAAAGCATATCTGAAATGCTGACAGCCCAGACAACAGGTTGTACACCAAGTTGTCCTGACCTTGGCTAAAGTACGTGGAAAAGATTTCCAGCTTCGTACTGCATGTCCTTCCATTTGATCAAATTACATGTGTGGTTTTGGAGGTTATCTTATTTTGTTTGTGCCCATCAGAATGCGAAAGGAATGCAGGTGGAACGTTAATTTATTTTGGGTTTGTTGGTTTTGGGGTTTTTTTCTACAAGAGAAATGAGCTCTAGTGGAAACTATTTACTCCAAAGTGGAAACCTTCTTAGCTCCAAACATGTAGGTGCCTAAGTCGACCTTGCTTCCTTGCTCAGGCAATGGATACTATGTCAAACTGACCTGGAGGCTTAAACAGTACTTTGTTTAGGGATACTGCTGTGAGAATTTCCAGTATGAAAATCGAAGGTAGGTTTGGCTTCAAGAGAAAGCAAACTTAAGGATTAAGTGTTAGCAGCCTTGCATCTTTTTTACTAATGAGGACATAATTGGTTGGCTGCAGGGTTAGCCCCATGACACTTCAAACTCTGTCACTTTCTGTGGGAGACACTAAAAAGTAAAAACGAGGAAATACAGAAATGACAACTTTAACTGTCAAATGAAGATAGTTTTATAGTGTTAATGCAGACAATACAGAAAAGTGGCCTTTGCCTTTCCTATAGGTCCTGTTGAAATAATTAGCACTAAAGAGATAAGGCTTTGGAGAGTCCTGTAATGTAATGAAATATTCATTTCTAGTAAGTCATTTTAATTAGAAGCATTGAAAAGAAAAACTATTCCAAGACTTCTCACAAAGTCCGTTGAAATGTTAGATGGGAATAAGAAGGGGGAGTAGGAATGGAAAAGTTGTTTTGGTTTTGTTTTCTTTTTTAACTCAAAGTCTGAGCTGTAGTTTACCACTATTATTGATGAATCCCTTGCTATTTCACTCATATAGTCACATGATGCTAACCAAAACTAGGAAGGAAATGTTTGAAATGTGTACCTAAGCCCCTTCTCCTGTTTCAGCAATTTGTAATGTGGGATTTGAGTAGTATCAACCAGAAAAACTGCCCAAGGTGTTGGTTTACACTTTGTGGAAGATTTATTACCATGCAAAACATGCGAAATTCTTCTCAGTTGGCTGGTATTATAGTAGTGAGATCTCAACAGGAAAAAAAGCATGTACTGTGGCAATGTTTAAAAAAATTCCCATTGTACTAGTGTGCTGCCAGCCAATGTCATCCACATGTCCTTGGTAGTAAAGATTGTCAGCATTTCTTCTTACTAAAATGAAATATTTTACATATATATTTCATTTTAAATTAAATCACATACATTTAGTTCTACTTCGAAAAGGAAAACAAGGTTCACACCTCTTACAGTTTGGCTTCACTTCCTATCACACAGTTCTCTTTTTTCAATCATCTCTAGGCAGAAACTCCACTATGCCAACCAGTTTTAAGCAGGATGTCTTTGATTAAATGGGCCCAAGCTTATGCAGCAGAGAAAAAAAGACCATAGTGCTACAGCTTTAAAGGAAAAGCCATCAGAGGAGTTTCACCCACAGACTGGGAGTCTGGAGTCTGACTTACCACGTGAGCTGGGCTCACATGGACCCCGAGTTCATCACAGTTAGTGCTCTGCCCACGAGACTACAAGCCAGGAGAACAGTCAGGTGGTCACTTTGCATCATGAGCAAATGGAAAACTACTGAGGCAGGGACACCTTCTGTCCTTGACCTGTGTTTCCAGCTGCCTGTTACCATTAATAATTTTTACTTGTTTGGGTTGGGACTGTGTTATCCTTGGTGCAATACAACAAGCCAAGTGATTTTTTTCCTGCTTGAAATGTGTTTGCCTTGACCTGTGGACATTAGCAGCATCCTAGTCTGTTTTAGTCCCTTGATAAATCTACACAAGAGCCAGAGGTGCTGGATTTCTGTATGCAGAGCATCCTGGAATGCTGAACTCTGGTAGGACCAGTTTTGACTATAGGACAGACCCCCAAGGTTAAGATCTCCTTAACTCAGAGATCACAACTTTGTAGCCATCCAACAGGGTTCCACAATCATTCATCAAAAACCCTCAAAGTGTAAAAGGAAGTACTTCAAATTCACTAGATACCCATCAATGTTAAAAAGAATCTTCAGATAGACTGGAAAAAGACAATGAGCAGTTCTTCTATTTGGAAACAATATTTTTTTTCTAGAAAACAGTATGTTTTTACACTCTCTTAGCTTCCCTGTATAGCAATTCTTCAAAAGGCTGAGCAGCCCATAACAGTTATTTCCCTATTTCCATCTATTAGCACTCATTGATCTGTTGTATCATACACAGATTGCCAGCTGTCTTTAGGCCTGTCCAGTGTTGTCCAGTTCTGAACAACACTGAGTATGAGAGATTCAGGGGCTTCAGGAACAGGGATGAATGATGTCTGTACAGAACTCCACTGGCTTCTGAAGTGTAGCTCTTGGAAGTGTGGACAAAAATCCAAATTCATATTATTTTACCTCAGTTTTTCCTATTCACAGGGGCAATAGAGTGAAATCTCTCCCTCCAGAGTTGTTGCAGTGCTGAGCCAGTTGCCCTCTCAGTAAAGCTCCTGAGAAGAATGGGCACAAAGTGAGCCTTTTGGGGTGTCACTTCTCATGAGCAGAATAAAAAACTGCCAACACATTCCTAAATTTACCATTTCTCAGGAAAGAGATGTAACCAAAAGCTCCATGCAAATGTCTGCCAACTTGTCTTTGCAGACTAAGTATTGTACACGTGCATATTAAACATCATGATTCTCCTGAATAGCCTAAAGTACTTCAATAAAAATATGAAAGAACAAACAAGTTTGCTTTTAAAGCAAACTTGGTGCTCTGTCACCCCTTTTTCCTCATAGTATACAGTCATTATAAACATAAAAATGCGACAAAGTAAAAAATATTTTAAAACCTCTAACATAGATGTCACTCAGTACTGTAATAAAATTGGTACTTATAGCATAAGAAAAAGGAGAACAACTTTTTAAAATGAATTGTAAAGGTGATGAAACCTTTATCTTCATACAGGTTTTGGATTGTTAATTTTGGGAGTGCATCTTTTAGATGCAGTTATAAGGCACATCTGTTTTTATAGCAAATAAATGATTACTGTGTGCAAATCTAACCCCAATGGTGTTTGCATGGTGTTATGTTCCGCTGGACACGCAGTTCTGTGCACTCAGTGGCCCTCTTGCACATATCAGATGTTGTCAACATTTTGGCATGGAATTCACTCAGTGCCACTTTCTGGATCTGTGCTCACAGCCCTGAGGTGCCACATTGCTCCTGTGGGCAGAGTGAGCAGACAGTTGCATCATCCTGCTCTTGCACCTGTTCTCAAGGTTTTTATTTTCCTCTGCCTCTTCTGTGGCTATATTGATGCTCAGACAGAAAAGGGAGATGGAGTGGTTTAACAGTAATGCAATAGTGTTTTGCAAATTGTGGGTATAAAAGCACCAGTTTTAATAAGAACCTCTGGAATTATTAAAATGCATAGCAGCGGAGAAACAAAAGAACAAGTTATTTGTTTTTATTATAACTGGCAATTTAGAAAGAAGCAGATTGTTGTTAATGGAATTACTCATATGGGTAAAATGGGCAGGACTTGTCTCTACAGCCCTCTAAGGCTGAAATTCAATCACTTTGCTTAATTTGTTATTTATCCAGAACATTTTGTTTATTATCTTATCGCCCTTCACAAGTAACTTAGTGTATACATTCCTCTGCTCCCCCCTTTCTGAATCTATGATTATAGAACCTGAAGGTATCAATTTGAATAATTCAGCAGATGCTGCTGTCTATAACCATAATTTCAGACAGGATCTTGGATACTTTTTCTACTAAAAAGATTGTCAGAATAAGTCTTCCCTCCAGGAAGATCCTTTAAACCACAGTCACGGTGTGCCACCCAGAGTTGGGATAGTAGCGCCTGGGCACAGAGTGGCTTTGGAGAGAGGATGAGGTCCTTTCCTGTCAAGTATCCCCCCCGTGTTTCCCTAGAGATGAATGACTTTAAATACAGCTTTAAAATAAATGCATCTTCCCATGAAAAAACACAGGGAAGAAAACATCTCCAGTAGCTACATAGATACAATGTGTGATGGAAAATGGATGCTTAATACAGTGCAAATGATTACCTATGCATGTTTTATTTAGCTATGACTCACTTCTAAACAGACCATTCCTCATCCTGCAAGGGACAGAGTGGAGAGAGGAATAAAGAATATCAACCCAGCCCCAGCTTATCTTGCTGGCAACACAACAGGGCTTCCTCAAAATGTCCATTTTCCCTCTTCTGTGGTGACTTCTACTGCGATCAACATTCCATGTCCCACTCTGCATGAGATAACACTCTGCATTTCCACATGCCAAACAGTATTTTTAGCACATATTACAATTCCCTAGATGGAAAGCAAAGCCACGATGTTGTATCTCAATCCAATGGTATCACTTCAGGCTACAGCCATGAGCTGGTACTTAAGTCATACATCCTTAATTATATCAGATACATAGTGAGATCACATTCTGTGCCCTGGAAGGTTGCTGTGGCATGTCATGTGTCAAATCACACCACAAGCAAAAAATATTCACTGTACCTTTTTTGGGCAGTTCTTGCAAAATATAACCTATGTGCACATTCCCCTTCTGCGCATGTGTAGGCAGACAGGCACCAAAAGTGAACTTGGGCTCTGAATCCCAGGGGTGCCCTGTTAGAGTCTCTCCCAGGGGCAGATTTAGTCACCCTTTCCTGCACAGCACCTACATCAGTGTGATGAGTTCCAGCCTTGGAGCTGGTGCCTGACCTTCAGGTACTGCTCTGAGCCACTGCTGAGCCCAGACCCTGCTCCTGGCCCTCACCATCTTTTCAAGGATAATGTACCAACCTTTCTGAGTTTTTTCCTGGCTTAAGCACAACCAGAGCTCCTCATGACCACACAGAATGCTCCTGCAAACACAGCAGAAGGTAGGATGACAGCAGGTAGCTCTAGGGTGGGAGAGGGTGGACAGATTCTTTCTTGCAAAAACAGAACTGAACACACCAGCACTGAAAGTATTCATGAAACTACAGGCACTGCTGACTATCAACATCATGAGCAACCTACCAAAAATACCCACCTCGTACGTGTCTTGCTTGAAGACAGGTACAGATGAAACTCTTGGGAGATAGAAATCTCTGGTATAAACCATGATGTTTCCTGAGGGGAAACGTTGCAATGAGACCTGGTGTTCATGGAGGCTTAAGAGACAAAAAGCATCTAGACAAGGTACATTCCATGCAGTCTTCTGCCTGTATATTTCTGAGCTGTCTCATTTTTATGCTCACTAGGGAAAAATACAATCTCTAAATTTTTATATATTTATTTTCAAAACCAAAGGATTGATAAAGAAGAATCCTCTGTGAGTTTGGGGCTTTTTTCTTTTTTTTTATCTTTAAAATTATTTTAACATTTTGAAGTTATTAAAAAATTCAGAATTGTACTACACTGAGAGTTATAGGATTTTCAACAAACAAGATTTGGCTTAAATTCCATGTTTTTAGGGTTAAGAAAATGGATCCTGACTTTTCTGTAAATAATCTTTTAGATACATGTTTCACGGAGCACACAATGACTAGAAAACATGTTTGCTATTTCACAGGGACAGCTGTAGCAGGAAGGGGAGAGACTTCTGACCTGGTACCCATTAAATGATGATGTGAGATATGTGACCTTCTTAATACAATTCTGGAGTATCTGTTTAAGAGTAAGCTCCTGCTGGCATGATTTCAAATTCTGACCAGAAATTAGTTCTCATCTACAGCTGTCTAAAACCCAAATCAATTAGCTCAGGTTTTTCATATTGCTTCATTCTGACAAGAAACACTAAAATGTTTACATGTGATGAGTATTGTAGGTGTGCAAATCTTGGCCACTAAATAGAGCTCGATATGGTCTCATCTACTATTTTGATACAGCTGAACATTTTATGGCATAGATTTTAGAAGAGAAATTACTGCTGAAGACCTCCAAAAAGAGGTTTAGCCAGTGAGTGTTGAAATTCTACCATTCCTCAGAGAATATAAAATTATTGAGCACTGAATATGTATTACATATGAGCAAATGCTTCAACCTTATAATCTTGTGACTGGTCTTTATTTGTATTTGGGTCTAGTTTGATTCAGTAGAATGAAAGGGTCTAAACTTAAAAAAAAAAAACCCTGCAACCATTGTGACAACTTCTCTTTGTTTTTTAAACAGATGGGGGATGCCTCCCAAGAAGAGTAGAATGAAGTAGTCATGCACACTAACTTGTACTGGCACAATGCTTTTATGAAGAGTAAATTGCTCACTGGAAAAAAATACAGCTATGAATTTGAAGGTTGTGTTAAATGAATAAGTTCAGTGGAAACCTGATCACAGTCCTTGCAACCTGTAAGTATTCTTAAAAAGGACAAAATTAACAAAAACCTACATATAATTTATTTATGTATCAGCATGATTGCAAATAATTGGATATTGCCTCCACTTGTTACAAAGGGAAACTTGAGCTGCAGGCAGATCTTTGACTAGACAGGCCCTCCCTGGCTTTACCTTCCCCATCCTGTCTTTCAGGGTTCTTAGGAAGAAAAGAGGACAGGCTGTAAGTCATGTTTACCTTGAACTGCCATCCTCTCCTGCAGCTGCTGGCAGGACATTCTGCAAGGAAGCTCCTGTGCTTTACAATCTCCTAGTTTTGTTTTCTAGTCTACCAGAGCTTTGGTTATGGCAGAGAGCATTTCAGTGGCTGCACAAAATAGAGCAAAGGGGTCCATTTGAGATTATATATAATTGGGCTGATTTATTCTATGAGGAGCAGTTTGTTACCTCTCAAACTGCTGTAGATCACTGAACTTAAGTGATCCATACTACTACAAGTTTTCTGAGTCATTATGCCTTAGACTTTTATATGCATACTCAATAAATAACATGGTGAAGGTAGAGCTTTACCCTGCAATGATTCCTGGAGAAGGAGGTTTTAATGATCCCTGAAAGAAGGTCCTTCTTGTCTAAATGGGAGTGTTAGGATATCTTCACAGTGCTGGGGATTTTGCCTGTCCTGTCACTGTGCTATCAAGCAATATGTTAGCATTTTGGGTAGCATTTCAGATGTTTTCTCAATTGCTTTTGTTTGTGGTGACTCTGTGAAGGTAGCTCTGTTTCACCAAAAATTACCATTATTTACACCTGTTTCCAGGGCATACCATCCTTGAATTATCACTCTAGTGTGATCACCTACCTTCTTATTCCTCATTACTCAGGACTGTAATGCTGGAGAATGGAGTAATGCTGGAGGAAGGTTACAGAGTAAGCTTCTGTATAGTTGAAAGAGACAGAAAACTAAAGGATCTGCAACCACTGCATAAATAAGCCACTTGACACCTTTAAAAGCTTCAACTTCCTCTATTTTTGGAATAAAACTAGCATCTGTGCTGACAGCTTACATGCCAAGTTTCAGCTTGATGCAAATTTGAGAAATCCTGAATAAAAACTGCTAAATCTCAGGAGCACATAAACACTACCTGATCCTAACTGACATTCAAAATAGACAGTAGCTAAGCTGCAGTATTTATATAGTACACTACTTCATACTCTGAAAGATAGAAACTAATCTTCTTTAGACATGCTTTATCAAGTGTACAGTTGGGTCACCTGAAAGGTTATTATAAATAGAACTACTTGGATAAATACAAATGACATTATAATTTGGCATCACTGTCTTGGGAAGGAGCCTGTACGCCTGTGCTGCTCTCCAGCAGATCAGGCACCTCTATATTCAATAACAGTAAATTCTGCAATATCAGCTGAAAATGTAGGAGACTGTATGTATTGGGTTGGACCTGGCTGGATGCCAGACACCCACCAAAGCTACTGTCACTCCCCTCCACAGCTGGACAGGAGAGAGAAAATATAACAAAGGGCTCACAGGTTGAGGATAAGGACTGAGAGAGATCACTCATCAAATGCCATCATCATGGGCAAAACAGATGCAGATTAGAGATATTAATTGAATTTATTACTAACAGAATCACAGAAGGATAATGAGAAATAAAATAAAACCTTCAAAACACCCTCCCCCACCCCTCCCTCCTTCCCAGTTCCACCCCCTCGGCAGCAGTGGAGCAGGGGAGTCAGGGAATGGGAGTTATGGTCAGTTCATCACACATTGTTTCTGCTGCTTCTCAGAGAGAGGAGCCCTTCCCCTGCTCCAGTGGATTTTCAACAAGTATTACAATTTATACAGGGAACTGGTACAGCTGTTTATTATCTCTTATTTATATTTGAATAGTGTTTTGTAAGTCCAGGATTCTCTACTACCTTACTGTGTGTGCACAGGAACTCCACTGAAGGTGAAGGCTTTTGCAAAAAATATCAAAATATTTATGTTTTAAGGATAATAAGTGCAGGCAAATTTTAAAGGGAAAACATTTCTTGAAAGATAGTTCAGGAGAAAGTCAGTTATATAAACCCTATTAACTAGACTAATTACTTGCTTTTATAACGCTTCTGCCCCTACAGTCAAGCATCGTGGTGGAGTTTTCTTAATACAGGGATACTGTGCGGGGCAAGGACAGAGGATGGATTATTAACCACTTGGTGCAATTTCCTCTAAAGGTGAGAGAAGCAAAACAGCCTTATTTGTTCATTAGGTAAATTTGTTCATGATTACATTAATTGTGTTTGCATTGGTCCTTTTATCCCACGCAAACCATGGAGAGTTTTTTGTCCTTTTTGCCAGACAAGGTTTTACTAAAATAGACACTGTCTAGGAAGGAAGAAGTTTTGAGTGAGTACAAGTATTAATGTAAGAGAAGCTAGACAATATCCATAAAACATATCTTGATCTTATTTATTTAAATGTGTGGGGTTTTTTTAAAGGCTCTTGATAAATACACTTATACAACATGCACTGGGCGCTGCCTGTAGCCATGTGCCACTGCTGCAGGGTGTTTGAGTGGCATCCACATCACACAGCACAGGGATGCCCTTGGCCCCCATCTGTAAGCACTTCTGGTGCTTCTGGAAATCATGAGTTGTGTCACTTGTTGCCTCTTGCTGGCACACATGGAGCTTCTGGTGTCTATGCCCACACTGACTGAAGAAATGTCCTGAAGCTGCTGCTTCCACCCAAACCTGCTGTAAAACCTTAGGTATGCTCCTCAGAGGTATGAACATTTCAGTCTGCATGTGTGATGGGCCTGTAGTGACACTACAGGATAGTGTGGGGTCTTGCTGGGAGTTTTTCTCTCCCTTCTGTGATTTTGGTCTGTGACTGTGGCATAGCACGGCAGGGTGTCCCCTTGTCCCTACTCTCATAGCTACTCCAGGCGAGTTGCTGAAAAGCAGCCAGTGGGTCTATAGCAGTGCCTAACAGGAAATTTGCAACTGATAGCAGTGGGGAAAGTGAAAGAGTTGGGGTTGAAAATGATGGTGTTTACAGGGGAGAAAGCCCACTTGCACTTTTAGAAAACACTGGCTTTCTCAAACCACTTGCCCTGAGCAGGGAAGATGGGAAGTGAAGCAGCCCTGGAAGAGGGAAGGCTGAGCCTGGGAAAGCCAGGCTGGCACAGCACCCAACAGGATTTGCTGGCCAGGTGCTGAGCTGGGGCACATCAGTGCCTGTGCTACAGTTCTGCAGTTGGATCCAAACCAGACTCCTGCTGCACATGAGGAACCAGATTTTGGGACAGCTGTCCTAAGGACTTGCTCTGCTGCAGGAACAGCACCACTAACAATTGCAGAGGCTCACCCTCTGCTTTAGATTCCCCTAGCGTTGTAGCCACAGATGAAAAGCAGAGGTGATTTACCTTATAGACCAGCCTGAAAAGTGTGGCAGGAACATTGCAGATTCATCAGCAAGGACAGCACCATTCAGTGCTAGGGCAGCATCTGCCCCAGAACTCTGATTCTAGCTACCATCATATGTGTGCTGGAGGCCTTTCTTCCTTGGGAGATTCAAGACCTCCACAAATTCTGACATCTCTTCTATTTGTAGAAGTTAGCCATTAATAGGAAAGGCAATTAGAGTTAGCTGACCAAAATACTGGAAGAAGCAGGCACCCATCCCGTTTAGACATTACAAAGTAAATACCACAAGCTGCATTAAAAATGTGAAAATCTTGATAGTCTGCAAGCATCCTGCTCTCAATCCTGCCCAAACCAACCTATGGGGTTAGTATCATCTGCCCTTTGCCCTAACAGTTTCAAGGATACTCATGCAAATCACTGTATACATGATCTTATCCCATATTTATTACCTTTAAAGCTCGAAATCTAGGTAGTTCCACCCTGTCAGATATGTCTGCGAGTAATAAATAATTTCCAAACCCCAGGAACCCCGAGTGGGATGCTTTCTCAGCGAGGCCGGCCTCTTCCCTGGAAAAGCCGCGGAGCCGGCGCTGGAGGGAGCTGCAGCCCCGGCTACCGCCGCCTCCGCCGGCACCCTCCGTTCGCTCCCCCGCGCCCTCTGCTCCTCCAGCTCCCCCTCACAAAGAGGATCAGCATATTGAAATTATTTAAATTGCATCTCTCGCTGTCACTTCAGTTCAAGAACGCTGTCTTTTTAAAGAAATCAGACCCACTAAGTAAACGGAGATTTGCAAATCCATGCTAAACAAATGTTAATTCTAACACTGGTTTACAATTTTATAGGTCACGTGACAAAGGTACAGAAGCTACTTTCTGAATTAAACATTATTACTGCCACCTCACTTGCAATTGCTTTAGCATGGCATACTTGTTTCTTCTTTCCACTTTGAATTGAAATTGGATAAAATTCTGTGCCTACTGTATGCCTGTATCTCATTTTAAAATAAATTCCAGGTCAGACATGACAAAAGTAGGCACCCCAGCTTTAACGTCTGTTCCTTGTTATACCTTGGGGATGACCATGCTACTGCTACATTCTGTACAAGTGAAATTGACTGAAATTTAGATTGAATAACCAACACCAGCTTTCTGGAGAGAAGAAATGGAAACCTTAGTAAAGATGAGAGGTCACTAAGTGAGTGCTCTTCACTTGGTGAGTTTTTCTCTTGCCATATCTTTCTTCCAATGTTTGCATAAACTGGATTATCACAGATAAGCTCCCTCTGAAAAAGCCATTGCATTTCTAAAAGAGAAACTAATGATTTCTTTCAACCCAAAGGCCCATGGCAAGAGGTAATATAATATTCAACTTATTCAGGCAGATAAAAATGAGTTAATCACTAACCTAGAAGATAATCTATAGCTTAAACAGCAGAGTCCAAAAGTCTTTTTCATTTGGCTGGAAGAGCTGTTATACTGCACTAGCCAGTGATGACAAAGACCCCAAAGTGAAAATGTAATGATGCCAATAAGACAGAACCTCTGATTACATCTTCTTTCTCTGTACTGGGAATGCCCAAGTTGGATGCCTCCCATCTAGTGATGTACCTTCAATCAAACGTTTACAATTTGCCAAAGAGAAAGATATAATTGTCTGCCAAGACAACCCAGCTTACATGTAAGTACTTCAGATGATTATCCAAGTTCTTTTGCACCATTTTTGTATAAATGTTTATAGTTTTATTTTTTAAATGAGAGTTTTCAAGTTCTTGAGGATAAACCAGTAAGCAAGAGTAATTGATTATTCTAGTGTTAGTCAGGAGGGAAATAATATGGACTTAGCTTAGGAGGGTTTGAGTGCACCTTGCATATGTGCTTCTGGAATAAAAGCTTTTCTCTTTTGCAAATGAAGGCATATGATACAGGGACTAAAACAGTAAGCCAAGCTCAAGGTTGACATATTTTCAAATTTGCAGCAATCACAAATATAAATGGATTAGCTTGTTAGCAATGGTAGATGGAATCACAATCATTTGGACTCTTTTGGCCAAAATTCTTCAAATTTATACCTTAGTCCAACTTCAAGGGAAACAGGTGGCTGCAAAAGTGGGAGGTCAGACAAGACTTGTCATCCCTTACAAGCTCTGAGGTTGTGCAGTCTCAGAACAGTCATGACTTGTGAGCAGATATGAACTTCCATCTTCTGTAAAGGATGATGTGGGCAGGGTGGTGCAGGAGGGTGCCACAGTTCAGGAGTTAGCAGGCCAGGGAGTCCAGAAGTTAGTGTCTGTAATTTTTGTGATTCACATGACAAGCGTGGTGAGCTCTCCAACTGAGTCGGCAGAGTAACAGGTGGATTTCAGTGGCATTTTGCCTGAGTTCTGCTAAAAGGTCATTGAGAAAGATGCTTCTTTGTAAAACATTTCCATTTCAATTAATCAGATCTTTCTGTTGAAACAGAATGTTTTGCTGAAAACCTGTTGTGTTGGAAAACTCCCAACCATTTCTTTCTCTCCTACTCCCACAGAGAGGAAATGGGTTGTCTTCAGCCTTTGCTTCCTCTTTCGATGTTCCAGCCATCCTGTGCTTCCCCTTGTGCCCACTCAGGGTCATCTCACAAAGCACACATCTCTTAAATGGCCCAAGTATTTTGTACTGGGAAGTGTATGAGATCTTCAAAAGGTATAAGGAGAAAGATTATTCCATAAGACAGACACAGTACAGATGTGTGATAGGAGTACATCAGAAACTGAATGGGAAAATTCAGCCTACCTTTTCTTCAGAAAAGGTAGGCTGAACAGGACATGTGTCATTTCGATTCCTGAAATACCAGTTTGCACCAGGGATGTTTGACACCATTTGATTGCAAACACTAGTAAACCATTTGAGGATCAGGGAAAATCCTGAAACAGCCCAAACCTATCCTCTAATGTTACTGAATTAAACCAGGGGTGATTTTGCCTATAGCTGAATTTGACTTCTGACTGCAGAGAAAAATGTGAGATCCAATCATGACAATACTAGGCAGAGAATTTAGTCCTTTTTTTTTTTTCACATTTGTGTGTCACTCCCAAATGCCAGTCTCTGTGAGTGTATCTATTACTTGTAAGCATTTAGTAATCATTTGTGACCAAATGTTAGCATTTGGTTTGGTTCCATCTGTCATTCCTAGAGGCAGTCTGTGCCTGGCCACGTCATTGCACAGAGATGTGCCAGTGACTTTTCCCCCTTCCTGACAATTCAAACTCTTTGGATAGAAGAGATATATTTGTGAAGCATTTCAAAATAAGGTGTCAAGAGGGTCTTATTCCAGTTGAAAGGGTTAACATCCTGCTAAGGCAGGACTGTTCTTCCAAAGGTACAAAATCTGTTCAGGGTCACATCCTGCCTGTGTCCCCGACAGTTATGCAGGGGTGATACTGCAGTGTGCATATGTTTATCTGAGCCAGCAGCATGGTGTGCCAGCATGGGGTCGAGTGAGACTGCAAACTCCTCCAGGAACATCAAGAACTGTAGACCCAGGCAACATGTAATTGGGCATGAGCAACAGTTTTCAGTTGAACTTTACCTTTGCCCCTTTCACCAAAAAATTCAGTGAAGTAGCTTGCACCATGTGATTTAAGATTTTTAAGCAGCTTACAAGTGATATAAAAAATTAAGGAAAGTGTCCTTTGAAATACAGGCGTTGAGTGTGTTTGGCCCTTTGTCAAGCCTCCCAGGCCATCTAGCCAGCAAATTAATGAAGTTTGTGGAATGGCAGTAACATCCTTCTGTTTAGTTTTGAAAATTGTGTATGTGGTATATCCCACAAATCTTACTGCTAGAATGTCTTTATCCTGTTTTCTGATTGCTCCATTGCCCACTACCCCAGTTCATCACTTTGGCAACAAACAACTGCAAGGTCTACATGCATCACCTCATTACATGCAGCACTGCTGCTCCCAGCTAGCATCCATCCATGCTAGAAAACTGAAATACAATTTAGACATGTCTTTCCCAGCTGTGGTTATATCTTTGCTTTGTGGATCTATGAATGATATTGAAATACTTTTCATTTCAAACCCTGGGCACCAGATGTATGCTACATTAGCTAGAAGTAAGAAAATGTGTTTGCTTGTTCAGTATATGGTCATTTTTCTCTCTTACAAAAATAGGAAGAGGGGTTTTGTCCCTATTTACATAATTGTCAAGAGTCAAAATATTCACCTGAATTAGTTTAGTTCAGTAGAGCACTCCAGCTTCAAATACCACAGAAGAGTATGGACAATAGAAGTTGATGTCTTTGATGTTGAGAGATAACCTTGATGGAAAACTAGGTTAGCTTTTTTGTGAGAGAACCTTGGTAGAAAAGTATTACAGTGTTTCTGACAGCAGCTTAATGGAACTGAAAAAATATTAATTTGTTTCTATGTTTGCCTTTCTACATTTAATTTTTTCTTTATTTTATCTCTCTTTGCAGGCTCAAGGGAGCAAATCCTTCCATGTTTCAAGCTGGCACAGCTCCACAAAACAGTTGTGCCAATTATTTCTAGCTGGGGACTGCCACTGGGTGTAAAGCTGCTTGTACTGAAGCTGTTGAAATTACTATCATTATGCTATTTCTTGGCATGGAAAAGAAAAAGATGAGTGAGTGTTTGGGGGGCTTTGTTTAAGTGCAACAGGCTGCTTATTCATGCAAGCTGCTGAAAGCCACTGGGAAGTAAGCACAGCAAGGAGAGTAAACTTCTTGGAAAACCAGATCTCATATTTAACTTGGTAAGGAGACAAAGCCATTTCTTAATGAAACCTAAAAAACTCCAGGTCTGCCAGTTCCTTCAGAAAGGAAAAGCCTTTTTCAATGTGTTAGATTAACACTGCAGTACCTATTGTGCCATTGCTTTTATGACTCTTACAGAAATTTTTCTCACAGCTCCTGCAGGAGCTACTTGTGTAGCACCAATGCTCAGAAAAAATATCACATGGTTTTCCTCCACCTGAAAAACAATTTTGAAGATTTGTTTCAAGTGGTTTGTAATGCTATTTGCACTCTGTTCCTGAAGAAGAGACAAACTCTTCTTCAGACACAATATTAGGGTGGTCTGAAGGAAACTTGTTTTGTCTGGCAGCTAGTGGTTTGAAGAGCTTAAATTGGATGTAGGCTGGGGTACACAACATTGTGCCCCTCTCACGCAGCAGGGCTCCTGCAGCTGCACATACCAAGCCAAGTGGCAGATCAGTACCTCACAGCCAGTATGTGTTACATCTGGTCTAGATGTTGTATTGCAACCAGTTTAACACAACACTTCTTCTGAAGATGGTTTTACTTCACACAGAGCAAAGCTCCAGCACATCCAGGGAGCAGCATTGAGGCTATGACAGCAGGCACCGCCTCAGGCTGCCCAAGACCTGCCCAAGCGGAGGGCCAGGACACACAGTGCACACCCCTGGCACTGCTCTGGCTTTGCCGTCAGAGACAGGACCGCGCTCACACATTCATTACGCATTCATTCCTCATGATACGGTGCAGTCCTTCTCTATAAGGTTTTGACTCCACTATATGGTATAGTGGGTACGGTGTTATTTGATCGAAGGTCAGACTTGATCATCTCCAATGGCTTTTGCAACTTGAATGATTAGACGATTTCTGTATTTTCTCGTTGGAGCGTGACCCGAAGCGGCGAGGACAGCGCGGTGTGAGAGCTGTCACTGGCAGCACGGCCTGAGAGCGGTGTGAGAGCTGTCACTGGCAGCACGGCCTGAGAGCGGTGTGAGAGCTGTCACTGGCAGTACGGCCTGAGAGCGGTGTGAGAGCTGTCACTGGCAGCACGGCCTGAGAGCGGTGTGAGAGCTGTCACTGGCAGCACGGCCTGAGAGCGGTGTGAGAGCTGTCACTGGCAGTACGGCCTGAGAGCGGTGTGAGAGCTGTCACTGGCAGCACGGCCTGAGAGCGGTGTGAGAGCTGTCACTGGCAGCACGGCCTGAGAGCG
>VZUI01036835.1:0-42833 GCA_013401135.1 Cettia cetti | reverse complement strand
CAAAAAAAAAAAAAAAAAAAAAAAAAAAAAAAGGAAAGCTTTGTAAATTTTGTTTGTATTTCAGACTTAGGAAAAACAGATCTTTAGTTGTCAGTAGTTCCTTTAACTGGAACAGTAATCAGAATACAGATCCAAATTTCATACAGTGAATTTTGCATGTATATATTTATTGTAGGACTATACATATATCAGGAGGAAGGCCACCTGTAGCATGTGCACGCACACGCAGCCATTCAGATTCCAGGCTACCAGTCACAAGAACAGCCATAGATGTTCAGACCTGTGGTCCATCCAGCCTGTAACCTTCAACTGTAAACTGAATGAGTCAGAAACAGAAAGGGCAAATAGACTTTATGGATCCATCTAATACTCACTTAGACTTCTTGAATTTCCAGCTCAGGATTTCCTGAGGAATCTGGAATTCAGTCAGTCTTGATTTCGAATTTTCCATATCTTGGTAGGGCTTCAAAATACCTTCTGCATGTTTCCCTCCTAGTTCCTGCAGCAGAAACAAACTCTGCAGAAACAAACTCTGATTATTAGTCCAGTGGACTGGACTAGCAGTTGTTGATATTGGACAATGTTCCAAGCACCTGCTCTCCTTCTTTTCCTGCCTCCAATTTAGAAAGAAGTAGAAACTCAGTAGAAACCATGAGGGAAGAATTTCTCATTGCTAGATACTCCTTTGTTCACTTTTCTTCACGCATCTACTTGGTAATACCTGTGCAATATAGCGATGGATTTCCCATCTTCCCCATATAAAAGAATAGAAAGCAAAGAATAAAAAAGGAACAAAAACCACAGATCTGAAGGTTTTGAAGAAGAAAATTTTATGCTTCTAAGAAGGTCATATTTTCTCATAAATGAAACTTCTTTGACATATTCTTTATTTTCTGACATAAAATGGGTAAGACCCTATTCTTAAATCTTTTTTAAGTACCATGACAATCCAGGGTTCTTTCCCATGTCATGCTTCAAATATATTACAGAAGATGAATGCCAAGCTGTAGGTTTTTTTTTTTCTCTTCCTAAGAGAAATAACTAGTGTTTTGGTAGACTTCTCCAACTTCTCCAGCATTTCTTGTTGTAGACATTAGAAATGCAAAGTTTAACCAGAAATGAAAACCTAGTGGAACAATTTTGATTCCCTCTGTCTCAAAAGCTTAATGTCTTGCACTACTTTATTTGGAAGATATTTTTGTCCAACAATACTACTGTCAAATAATTTCAGAAATTGAGAAGAAATTTTGGAAAGGAACTGAAGTTTAAATCATCTTCAGGCACCAAGGAAGATGTAGTGTGGTACATCCCAATCACATCCTTTGCAGCCCCTTTCTTTGCGGGGTACGACATGGAATTCTGCAAACCCCTCAGAAAACCTGTTCCCTGTCTTTGAGAGATTCACAGTTGAATTTGCATGGGCATTATTGGATCATTTTCTTTGCTAAAAATTAGATTAATTATATGTAGTTTTAAAGCTCATGTGTTCTCAGTTCCTTTTTCTTCATGGTGATGTGTAATTAGCTAATTTATATAATATACTGATCTGGTGTTTTTTTGTCTGCTCTGCTGCTGGGCTAATTCTTCTCCTCTCTTTCCAGAGTGGGGGAAAAAAAATCAACCCTCAAGAAGATTTCCCCCCCCGCCCATTTTTGCTTCTCTCTGGTACAACACTTTCCTCATTCAAAATATTTTAGAGCTTTCCTAAGCCAATGTTTGGAGCCCTACCCTGCAGTATTGCTACAGGGGAGTGACAGATATGGAACTGCATATGGGACTGCAGCTCCCAAGTGCCACATAGGAAGGAAGTCCTGTCTTCATGTGTACGGGAAGAACACGGTTACTTGGACACAGAGGCCAGAACCAGAGTGTTGTCCCTTCCCTCTTACCTTAATTTAGTTTAGCAGGAGGTTTCCTTCCTTGGGTTTAATGTTTCTGTATGCATTTTGTTATCCCAGTCTGTATATTCATGGATACTAAACTATGAAGATTGTCCTTAGTCAACTCATGTTTCTCATTTTCTGAAAAAGCATGTCTCTCTTTCAATTGACCACTTTTGGCTGGGTTTTTTTTTTTTTTTTTGTGGATTTTGGTTGCTTTTTGGTTTTTTTATTGATTAATTTTTTAAACAGTGAAAAGAACATTTACACAGATTTACTTTGACTGATTCAGAAACACGATGTCTGTCATAGTTGTTACATGACTTCAAGGAGGTTGCTGTACTTGATTACACAACATTCCTTGTTGATAAAATAGATATGGTAATGCACAATACAATTCTGAAGACTAATTACATCATTCAGGTTGATACTGAAAGTATGGTATAGGCTTGGTTTTATTATGTGGTTTTACATAGCTTATGTAGATTTGGTGCATTTGTTATTACAGCATTTACTTTATGAGTGTATTTTTCCATAACCTGTAAACTCTGGATTTTTTCAGCAATAATATCTGTTTACTCAGAGTTTTAATGTATATTGTAGATCTATTTTTTGTACACTTACAGATATATCTGAATATGACAGATTGCAAGCTTATCCCAGTGTTTGGGTTCCCCAGTATATTGTTATCCATTGTCCATAATATGGACTGTTGGTTAGGCTGTAAAGTTCCATTGCTCAGGAGTGTTGTATTTTGAAGTCATCTGTCATGGATGTGTTGTAGAGATAGGAGACTATTTATGTTTATGGCATTTTAAGTAACTCAGTAAGACCCTTTAAAATATACAGAAAAGACTTGTTTACTGTCATCACTGCTCACTTAATCCTGTGACCTTGACACGATCGTACAGCCATAAAGCTCCCTGCAGGTAGTTCAATAAAACAGATGAAGATGAATAAAACAGAGTCCAAGGATTGTTTCAGCTTCAGTAATATACTGTGTTATGCCATAAGTATTTCTTAAACATTCAATAGTGCTGAACCATTTTAAAACCCAATAACATAGAGAATTATCCAGTTGTCTAGATTATTAGAAAATCCACCAAAAGATTCATAAACCACATATACTCTGCGTTGAATTTGAGAACGCTAACCATTGTATTGAAAAGTAGTCTGTATACACAATGACAAAACACTAATATTTAAATTATTTCTCAAAATTAAAAGGTCCTCATTTTTCAGATTTCCATTGTTTTGGGGGTTTTTTCACTTTTCTTCTGATATTAAATTATATTTTTTGAGTGGGGATACTTTTGGTTTTGTTACAGTCACAATCTGAATCTAGGAAATATTCATGTGAAAGAAATTTCTTGTGATGATTTATTAGAAGCTATGTTTGCACTTATGGTAGGAAGCAATAAAAATGTACATAAAGAGAAAGTTAAATTTGATGTCTCTTAGGCTCAATTTGTAAAAACTACTAAAGCCTTTGGGATACTTTGCCATAAGAGTGTGATAATTTTTATGCATAATATATCTTGTGCTATTTGAAAACATTGAGGAAAGTAAAGTATGATATATTTGCCTCATGGTGAGTGGAAGTGTTGTTTTGGTATTAAAAAATATTCACTTTCCTTCTCTTTAATATCTAGACATTAAAGTTTCCAATTTCTGTTAGGTAACAATGCATTATTTTTAAACACATAATAGTCTTTTACACTGAACATTGCCCTAACCTCTTGTACACTCTTGAATAAAATGTGAAGTTTTCAAAGTTGATGACAGTTTAATAGTAGAGAAAATTTATTTAGTGAACTTCAGACAGCATTTTCAGTGGTAGAGTTTCATACTGAACTGTTGAACTAAATAATGAAAATTAAGTGAGTGAAACCTGTCAAAAAAGAAGAGCAGCCAGAAGCAAGTTTTAATATGTATCTTCCAAACCAAAAACAGACTCTACTATCCTTTACGATTTAATCTAAATTAAGAACGACTGAGAAGAATGAGAGAAAATAAAAGGCTACCACACATTTTGTTGAGCAAATGCCAGACAAGGTTGAATAAGAAGAAATATTTTCTTTCATAATAGCCTTTTCATGTGAGATCATCAGGATGAGTTAGTAAATATTTCATTTTGTATATTTTTATGACACCCAGATAGACAAACTATTTTGCTGTTTCCCAGGTATACAGTACCTTTCATTTTGAACAGTCTTAGACTTAAAATTAAAAAAAAAAATTGATAGGAAATTTTTTGTAGAATAGCCAATTTCTCTGGAAACATTCTCAAATGAAAACTCTATGGTCTGTTACATGTTAACAAAACAGGCGTTAGTAAAGTTTTGAAGCCTGATTAAATAAGACCAAAATATTAAAATTAATATTAAATATAGATTGGAATTTATGAACAATTCAGTAGTGTTAGAAAAATATTACCAATTGTCTTTTTAAAAAAATCTTCTTTTACATAAAAATTATGGTTTTTTAAGGTAAATCATC
Organism: Cettia cetti; assembly: GCA_013401135.1. Classification (NCBI taxonomy): domain Eukaryota; kingdom Metazoa; phylum Chordata; class Aves; order Passeriformes; family Sylviidae; genus Cettia; species Cettia cetti. The sequence goes on along the minus strand of VZUI01036835.1, from coordinate 38,454 downwards.
CTTTAACTTACCAGTGTGCTGAGGCTTAGTTTTTGACTGGGTTTTTTTGACATGTGATACTGTTTATGTTGTTCTTGCTTGGTGAGCAATATCTTATCTGCTCTGGAAAGAAACAAACGTGTTTCTTCTGAAACACATGCAATTAGAAAATTGATGCACCTGGTCTCTGCTAGGTATTCCTTCATACTCCTTTCTGAATGGAGATCCAGTGTAAGCCATATGCATTAATTTTTTAGTAAGTTTGTTGCAGAAACTGAATCTACAGATCCGCGTTGGGTTTTATGTATTGTTCTCCCTGTATAACTGTATCATTTGATAATCTTTGGCTAATCTGTGAAAGTATTTGATTGCCAGCTCAGCAGGGACTTTCAAAAGGTTCTGCTGGACACCATTAAATTTTAAACATAGACCTTTTCTTAAGAACGCCCCATTTTGAGAGTACTAGAATAGCTCCTTTATTTCTGTCACTCTGACAAATTTCTAACAGTGGCACTCTCAATGCAATATTTATTTAGAGGATTCCTCTTCTTTAAAAGTAGTCTGCAAATTAGCAACTCGTGTACACGAAAATAAAAAAAATGTATTTCTATTAACTTTTTCTCTATTAGGATAAAGAAAATATATTTATTTTTACTCTTTTTTTTTTTTTTTTTTGTTAATTTAGTTTCAGAATCCTCATGGTAAATTGTAATGCTACTGTTTTCTAAAAGACATAAAATCTGTAGGCAAAATCTCAGCTGTAAAAACTAAAAGGCCACAATAGACATTCCATAACAAGGGAACATCTATAGACCTCTGTGTTATTCATGTTTTCAATAACATCTGTGAGATGATAAGGCAAGTTTTGAGGTATGTCTTAGTAAATATTTGAGTGTCCTGGCCAGTGACATTTTAGGTTTTCCACTGGATCCAATTGTCTGAAATTTTTATTGGTTTATCCCCACGTTAATCCACATCAGCAGTTGTAAATGAAGGGTACATATCTGCTCTTGGTGGTCTTTCAACCCTGTTAGAAATTCGTAGTTAATATCACCACCAACATTAGCGAAGCATAAAGGTAGGTCAGGGAATAATTGGTGTACATATAACTCAGTGATTATATCTGTTCCAGAAATTGCAGGCACTTGGACAGCAGACAAAGTAGGGTAGGGAAAGGAAGATTTTCATACTACCTAACAGATACTGTCTGACTGAGAAATACCTTTGGGTGTGACCAAAGAGTGACTTTGTAGATCCTCTAGGTTTTGATCTGACAGAAAATAGGAAAACTCTGTAAGCAATGATCCTTCCTCCCCAACTTTTATTATCATGTCTGCAATCAATAGTGAAGCTATAAAGTACCAGCCAAGCATTTGTATTACCTTTTGAGCTGAATTTCAATATAGTACCACATTTTTCACTGTTTTGAGAACAGAAAAGGGGTGAGTCTTCTCACTTTCTGTAGCTGCGTTCACCACTATTCACTTTGTTCTATCTCTGATAGTAAAAAAAGGCAATCAGCAACAAATTTTTTTTAAAAATTACTAATCCAACATCAGTGGAGAAACATTCAAATTTGAAGTCCTTTAAGAGCTGAAAGAATTTTTTAGAATTCCAAGAAGGACTAGTTGCCTTAATAGAAATTCTAAGTTCTGATATGTCCTCACATCTTACATTTGAATCAAGATGAGAAGAGCCTTTGGGGTCTTTGTCTGAAAGATGGAAAGATTGATGATATATTCCAAGGTTACCCTGTGTTTACATAAAAACTTAATTTCTTTTTCTTTTTAAATCATCCAGAAATAATGAAGGGGGAACATGGTTTAAAGGATTTATTGTCGCAAGGACTCTGGGACTCTTCCTCAGTTTCTGCTTAAATGTAATTTTCTGTACAACTCAATTTAGAGCCTGCTATATGCCTCTCTTTAGAGTACCTAGGTATTTCTTACCTTCCAAAAATTTTCCTGTAGATCTGGATCACTGAAAAGTTTTCCAATGAGGCTTTACTAAGTGCATTCATAGTCTGTGCTTTCTAGTATATGAAAAAAAAGGGGATGTAGAATGGCTATTTTATCTGGATATTTCGTGTATTGAAATCAAGAATTTAGAGGTAGAAGTACTGAAAAATTCTGTTTCATTCGTGACTGTGCTCATGCATGAGTTTCTCCCTTGGTATGAGTGAATTTACAGAGCATAGTCCTTGAGATCTTCTACACTTTTGCTTAATTATTTTTAGATTTGTGGTGTAATTATTTATTTGCATTTTCAGTCTTAGAAATTATATGCTTGAGTATATTTCTTAAGCATTCATGGATAATGCGGGAATATTTTGCATGTGATTTTGAGGGTGCGTGAGAGTTGTTTATCTGTGGGTCAGGAAAGCAATAGGAGTGAAAAAAATGATGTCTGCAACGGTAGCAGCAGCTGAGCAGCTTACTGTTATTCAATGCTACATTAACTTTTCCATTAATTCTGGTGCTGTAAAATATGAAGCCTTTAAGCATTGCGAAGTTGCTGCCTGATTTTTGTTCCTTTACATGGCTGCTGTATATTTGCATGCTACAGCCATTATATGGGTAATCACCATCATTACTTTTTAAAGGTCATTTTCTTATTGTACTGAATACTGTTAGATACAGAGAAGCCGTAATAAAAGAAAGGTTCTTTAACCACATTCACTACAAAGGCTGTATTTTTTACTTATTTGTTGCTATCATTAGATGATGGCAGCCCAAGTGTCAAAAAGATATTTTACCTCTGTGTTTTTTCTTTGTTTATTCATTAAATAAATAGCAAACCTCAAAATAAACCCCCTCAAAAAAAAACCAAAAAACAAAAAACACCAGACAAACAAAAAAAAAAACCCCAGAGACCAAGAAAGCCTTATTTTTACTCTAAAAATAATTAAAAAAAAACAAAAAAAACACGTTTAGTTTCATTTCCTTCTCTGTTAGGAGAGAAAATTAAATGCTATTTTGAATGAGGATAAATTTTTATTATGTCATAAACTTAATTTTATTTTGAAAATGCTGGATTTGTAAAAACCTGGCTAACATGGAGATTGGAATTACAGTTATTCAAATTTATTTCATTATTTTCAATATTTGTTGAAAAAATACACCTTTATGGGAACAGTGGATTTACTAAATATCAATATCAGACCAGAGCAGCAATTCTTGGTACTTACAACGAAGTCATACCAACCATTCTACCTATTTTCCCCTCCAGAATTCACCGAACAGTTCATAAGGAAGAGCAAGACTCTTACTTTGGCTATGAAAGCAGTCACTTTATGCCCTAAATAATGAAGTTATAATCTTGGTCGTGGCAGTGAGGTGACATCTCAACACTGAATAAATCATATCAGTCTTTATCTCTTCTCCTTGTTTTCCCCATCTGTAACAAGTGAATCATGGTACAGTGCTAACACAGTGATTTGAAATCTGTTGATGAAAGGAAAAACACTAAAAGTAGAGCTTAATAAATATCCTTTCTATTAAGGGAATGGTCTTAAGCATTTGGTACTGTTATACTTTATTTTTAAACATGCTTGAGTCATGTGGTTCTTTCGGTTTTTCTATGCCTCAGATTCACTGTGTTCAGTGTTTTGATGGTTAAGTCATCATCATCTGAACCAGCACCAGTATAACAAGATTTGTGTGATGGCTCATGTAGAATCCATTCTAGCTGCTTAAGCCATTAACCATTGCCCTTAAGATCTGTTTCTGGGATTTTTGGAATGGGATGAAAAGGCACATCATATTTGACTAACAAACTTCTTATTTCTATATTCAGTAGAATGATTCTGATTCTTTCTGTGGTTTTTTCTCCCACCTCTGTGTCTTACAAAATTTTTGTGATACTAATTTTCTTTTTTTTTTTTTTTTTTTTTTTCAATTCAGATATTTTGACGTCTGGTATTATCTGATTTCAGGTACATGTGAGAAGATGAGTTTAAATATCAAAATTCTAATTCATTCACACTATCCATATTGAGCCTTCACTCTACAAAGAAATTCTACCCTGGTTTTCTGACATTAAATTTACAAAGAAAGTTTAGAATTTATTATATTCTTTACATGATGAAAAAACTGCTTTTCAGGAACTTCACTTATTTTCTAGCTCAATAATTTAGCAATTTTTCATAGTTCTGTTTAGTAAGCAGCAATCTAAATGGCATTGTGTTACCAGCACAAGTTCTGAATGTGCATTTCTTAATTTAAACCTTGAGTTATTTCTAGCCTAAATCTTGTCCCTGGACTGTATCGTTCCAGCATAAGAGTATGTTTTTTCTCATTTATTTCTCATATGCTGCTGAGAAAATTACCTTACACTTTTATCCGTGGTGTAGTTCCTCTTAAAACCTGTTCGGTGCCTTCTCTGTATTGCTGCCCTGGCTGGATAATATTTCTCTATTTACCAGTGCCAACAATGTGGCACTCATTAATGTCTTAAACAGCTCATAAGCAGGCTTTTCAGGATTAGGGAAAAAAGGGAATAAAGAAAGTAATTGGTTCACACTTTGATTTTTTTTTTAATTGAATAGTTACTTGTGATTCATGGAATAATTTGGACCATGAAAAGCTACGTAATTAGAATTGTCTTACAAAGTTAAACATTTTTTTAAATGAATTCAGTATTTATATGAGTTTGAATGAGCTGGCATAAAAATCAATACCTGTACATGAGCAAACTACATATAAAATAGTGTGTTTTGAATGCTGAGGCACAACACAGCTCTTAGCACAATATGCAGATTAGAATAGCCTGTGAAAATAGTATTGTTGTGTAAATATATGATAACTATCTTTGTTTCATTAAGTAGCTGTTTCTACTTAGAAAGTATGTTTTTTCTTTGGTATCTTAAAAAAAGAAATCATCCTCCTGAAGCATAAAGTGTTTCTAGATTTGGGGAGCAAATTAGTGAATATTTAAACTTGAAGTTCTATTTTGTCCTGGCCATTAAAAATGCTAGGAATCTCAAGATACTTGATGATAAAACAAAGGGAAATTTTATGATCTTCCTTGATATAAATCCAGTTAAAGGATTAGCAGTGTTAGACTCTGAAATGGAAAGGCAAAAGGATATTACTCAAAATACATTTTAGCAGTGATTAGTTGTTACCTGGAAAAATAGGTTCCACTTCACTCAGAAGAATGCTATATTTTGCTAAGAATCAAAGTTTACAAAATAAATTTCAATATTTTTTAGTATGGCAAGTGATGAATGTCCTCCTGCAGAGGTTATATCAGAAAATCAATATTTGTAAAATTGAAACAGTATAGGTTTGTATTGATCCATGTGGCTAAATCAAAATGAAAGGCTTTGTAACAGCTTTCTTAGACAGCCTGCTATCCAGTAATGGCAAACTATCAATTTTAGCTTTCCACTGATAAATCAGCTTGAAAATTGGATGTCAAATTTTTTTTTTTTTCACTGAAGTAGTTATTTTTTTCTTCCCTCTAACCTTTCTTGATGGGTTAGATTGGTTTATAAGACTAAGCTCTGCCTTTTTGAAAGCAGTTGTCAAAACTGACATTTAGGTATATTTTGAAACAAAATCTAAACTCTTAAAGCCTAATTTTGTGTACTAGCTGGCTTGATGGTAACACTATGTGTGCATTTCTGTGTAAACAAATATGAATATGTGTTTGTGTGTAATACTGAAAATGACATTGATTTAATACTTCAGGTATATATGTTTCTCCCTTTTCTCATCTCTTGAGTTCACAAAGGTCAGTTCTTCAACTGCAGCTTTTAGAAACTAATGCCTCAGAAACTATTTCAGCTTTCAATGGTTAAGAAGATTGATTTTTCTTTAATTGACTGATTTTCTTTTTTATTTTGTGTTAAGTGAGACTGTATGAAATGATAACATGAACATCAGTTTCAGCTGCAGGTCATTAAAACCTGTATGGATGGTCTTTGTTTTTAATGACAGAGAAAACAGGATACAGATTTTCTCAGAAAATAGCAAAATCTTTTTTGATGGCAGGGGAAACCCTTTAATTTGGGTCACATGCAGCAGTTTTCAGTGGAAGTTAATAGGGCCATACCTTCACATCTGTACATCAGAAAATAAGTTAGCTCAAGTGGGTATTGATTGTGAAGTTTGCTGTTGTATAATTACTTTTGGCTGTAGAAAAATGTGGTGTGTATTGATCTAGATGGAAGCATTTGACTAGCAGTTTCCCTTGGCTAACAGTGAGTGTCATCTTTCAGCCATGATAAATGGTAACACTCTGGGTCAGCATAATTACTTGGTGGTGAAATGAACCTCCTGTACCCTTCTCCTCTCACACCAAGGAACCACCGTAATCATCTTTATCTTAAAGCCATGATTTACTGAACTAACCAGCCCCTTAATACAGTCCTCTCCTCCCATTGCCCCTCTATGCACCCACATTAAATATGGCTCTTTACTATTATTTTAAAAACTAACCTGTTCTGTTCTGAATCCACAAGTATGATTAATTTTTTTTTTTTTTTTACCTAATCCCTGTCAGTTGACCTGGACGCACAGGAGGCCAGCTCCTGCAACAATCTTTTAGTCTTACTGTTTAGTATTCATGTACTAAAAAAAAAAAAAAAAAAAAAAAAAAAAAAAAAAAAAGAGGCAAATATTAAGGTGCTCATCGTTTTGACACAGTGCTTTTTAAGTCTTGGAACCAAATGTTATTAATGCACTGTTAAATTATTAGTGTACTGCAATGAAAACTGCCATATGAATTTATTGTCAGTAGCCCTTTAATTTTAGAGAGTAATGTACACTCTGGATGTTCTGTCTTTGGAGAACAGATGATGGTATTTTTTCACTATATGCTGTTAGAACAGTTACATTTAAAAATAATTTGACACCTCATTTAATGACAGTTTTGAATGTAAGACTTTTTTAAAACAGTAGCTATATTTCTCTTTATATGTATCTGTAACAGGTAATAAATATGTTATCAGAAATAGGGAAATAGTATTTTACTAGAACAGAAAACTAAGATGATTTGTATTATTTGGCACCTTTTTAATGGGGACTTTTCAATTTTTTATCAATATTTCATTAAAACTTCGTATCATGTTGTTTAAAATGGATTTGTGTTTACTTGCCAGTAGTGTAATACGGCCCTGGGGTAATGACTTTTTGTTAAGTAATGTTAGTTAAAGAAAATCTGGCAATAGTTTTAGATCATTTTAAGACAGCTGTGAAGGGTTTGGATAAAGGTCATTTTCAATGATTGTGTTTAGTTAAATAAATGTGAAGGGTTTCACAATGGGAATCTTGCTTTTCAGTATGCTGTCATAAATTTCCCCTTAACACATCTGGGAATAGGAAGTAAAATGTAGTTGTTTCTGCCTTGAAGGCAATGTATTTTATATTTTCCTTGCTTTGTTTGTTTTCCCCTTATAATGCTGTTTATTCACATAACTGGAGTTCAAAGGTTTTACTTTGTCATAAATTAAATCTTCTATTCTCTGACAGTTTGTGGGACCCGCTGGATATAATTTTCAAGTGGTTGTAACTTGAAGATTTTTTTTTCTGAGATTTAGTCGTTAAAAGTGTTAAATTTTCTGACAACTCAGCCTCTATTGTGACCCTGGTTCATTGCTTGCTCTCTCCCTTGGCCACAGCTGGCCTCTTGCTGTTCACAGCTGAAAAGTGAAATCAATGCTGGGTCTAACAAAATGCAGATGAAAGCCATTCTGATCATATATAGTCATTTCCCGTAATTTTATCAGCCTTCAGTTTCTTAAATGATCTCTGGAAAACATTGTTTGTTCATGTGAATACAATATCGAGTTTTGTGATAAAATGTCCTTTCTTTCTGAAAAGTAATACTTTCTTAAGCATTAGTGGTGATATACAACTCACATTGACATAGCATGATCTTTTAAAATACCAGTCTGGTCCTTCCCCCTTTCCCTCCTGAAGGGAAGCCCGTGAAAGGGCTGCTTGCTGAATCCTGCCAGCTTTGAGCCTTTGGAATCTTGTGAATTGAGGTTTTTATGTCCTACAAGGCTCAGAGCTGGAAAGTAAGAACTCTTACCATGTGTCAATCCACGTTTCCATTGATCTTGCGTCCTTTTTATTTTTATTTGAGCAAGATTGGTAAGAAAGCTGTGTTGCAGTTAGAGGTGGCAGTGTATGATGTAGCTTAATGCTCCAAAGGTCACAGAACTACAATGAGTTTGATGGAAAACAGCCTTTCTCCTTATTTTAAGTGGTTCCTGCTTTGATTACAGGCATTTATTATAATTATCAAGAGATTAGTCTGTTGTTATAGAATCCTTGTAATGGAACCATTTAAAAGGAATATAATGGCAGTTTATTGGATTTTGCAAAGGAAAAGAGAACAGATAAAGCGGTGGTTTTTAACTGGATCAACTGCTGCCTTAAGCATACTAATTTTTTCCTTTTGTTTAACTTCACATTTCTTTTTGTTTCAATTTTCAGTTACAAACTAAAGAAATCACTTTTCAAATTCAGAAGGCATTTTACCTGTAGCATTTTCATTGCAGATGAATCCCATGGAGTTTAGTTGTTAAAGACATTCTTTCCAAAATGTTCTTACACTATACGTATCATAGAAAGTGTAGTGTCTGACACAGCTGCTTTGTAATTTTATTCATATCTCCATTTAAAGAATGGCAACAAAAAAGGAGTATTTTTTATCAAAAATATGTAAAAGAAATTTTGTATTCAACATTAAAGTGCAGCTAGGTTGATTTCTCTTTTATACTAGCAAAATGCCGCAATATTGATGAGACCTGGTGAATTTCTTTCATGTGTATATCAATTTTCTCTACTTAACAGCATAGAGTTGTATTCACTGCACTTAGTAAAAGGAATATGATTATAAAATAGTCAACTTATTCAAATGTTATAGAATAATACTTGTAACCTGGCTGTGAATGTAAGAACTAGATGACACTGGAAAAAATTAAAAGCTCATAAGCTTAAGGGGTCTTTATATTAGAAGCTAGTTTATATATCAAGACATATGAATCTTGTAGAATGTCTTATCCTTTGTGTGAAACCTCCTACTGAGGAATAATTACAGAGCCTAAATCCTCCTGCTAAAAATGTTCTATCCTACTCTTGTTAGCTGAGCAATGGCACAAGTTAGTACTGCTGCTAACCTAGGAAAAAAGTCAATTGGCTCAAACCTAGTTGTCGTGGGGCTACTTAATGGCCATGGGCAATCAGCCCCAAAGTAACACTGAAAAACCATATAACAGCAAACTGCAAGAATAAGATTACAAGTTTTCTACTCCAATATTTGTCAACTGCCAGCAGAGGAAACCTGGGGAGGAGTTTAGTATTTCCCCAGGTGACTTTACCATGATACTCCCCCCAGCATATCCTCCCAGCTTTCAGCAAATTGTAGCTCAGGGACTTCCTGAGCCAGAGGTGATATCCTTGAGTTTAATAACTTCTGGTGGGTTTTTTCCCATCTGTGAAAGGAAATGTCTTATCCTTTTAAGAATTCATTTAAACTTCAGCTGACCACAATATCACTTGGTGTTGAGTACCCTATACCAGATACCTTTGAATATGTTGCGTGAGAAATTCACACAAAGTGCACCATCATTTGTTTTGAACTTGTTGCTTGATAACTCTATGTTCTCTCTAGGTCTTTTCTTTTGAGGAATAGTGAGTCCTTGTTGTCAACTCACCATCTTGGTGCCATTTATAATATTAAACATGCCTATCCTTCTCAGTTATGTCCCTGTTCTTTAGCTGCGAGGCTCTAAAGTGGCCTTTGTCTCCTTCCTGGAGGCTCCCCTAACAGGCTGTAGCTTATTATGGAGCAGGTCTCTGTTAATCCTTTCTGCTGAAGCTATTTCACTTTGTGTAACAGTCAGAGAGAAGGGAATGATACGCATATGTGCTTGTTTCTGTCTCATTCCCACCCACCCTCCTTCCTGCAACTGTATGTGTGAGCCAGGTTGTGGCTTTATTGCCAAAAGGAAGCCAACCAGGAATGACTAAACCTTCCTCACTGATTCAATATTTTCAAAAGGGGAAAAGCATAAAGAATTGGAAAAATGCCGTAAGAGATGAGCCTGTGTCTGAGCCAAACTGTAATTCTATGGTTGTCGCCCTTTCATTCCCCATTCCAATTAATGTTTTACTAGTTTGAAATGAGCTAGAATTGTCAGAAAAGGCTGACAGTATTCCATTCCACAGAACTTTGGTGATTCACGGGGAAACATGCTCTTTCCACCATAGCTTTTCTTGTATGATTGTATTTCCTCCCAAATAGAAACAGCTTTAATGGTCTAGGCACAAATATTATTTGTGTGTATGTTTGAGAGAGAAGCACTTTGTTGGCAAAGCCTGTAAAAAATCATTTTGATTTCTTGTTACAGGTTTTGAGAGTATCACCACACCATTGCAGGCATAATGTTATCTAGTGAATGGCTTTGTCATGCCTTTGGATGTTGGCATTTAGGGTGTACATGTAATTCAAAGTGATGAATGGTGGTTCCTTTATTTTTTCCTTTATTTTTTCAAATGTGTAAATTAAAAAGTACTGTGCTTGCAAATATTACTTGAAAATAAGGGATAGTAGACGTGATTATCCCCTTATGCATAAACCTTGAGCACTCAGGCAAAAAAATTAATCTAGCAAGTAAGACTTCTCAAAGTAAGGAGAGATTCCTCTTTGCCTTTCTACAATTTTTTGCCTTTCTGCAAATTTCCGTGTAGTCCTGTTGGTACTCTTGAAGTACTAAGGCTGTTTTACACTTAGGTTTTTTTGGTTTGGTTTGGTTTTTTTGTACGCTGTCAATATTCTCACATAGAACACAGATTTTTTTTTTTTCAAAAGTTTTGATCTCACACCAGAAAAGCATTTAATATCAGAAAGAGCAATGATCTGACCTGATTGCTCTCTTCCTGCTTAATTTCAAAGGCCAGTTGCAGACAGAAGATGTTCACTAAACATTTTAAATTAATGTTTTTTATAAACTTTGTGAATAGTGAAAACGCTAAGTTTTATAAATAGAGGAGTTATTAGAAGGGTGTATTACTGACAGTCAGCACTGGATTTCATGTTTCCTTGAATGTGAGATTTTTAATGTGCTTCCTTTCTACTATGTCAGCCATGCTAAGGCCTGTGCAGATATTTGTGTTATCAGCAAAGAGGGTTTTGTTGTGCAAGGATCAATGCTCCTGCTGCTGGTTAAAGGCTGGTCAGAAAGCACCGAGGCTCTATCAAGTAAATAAATTTTGGCAGGTAATATGATTTGGATAGGGTATAAATTCCGAATCATACTGCCTTCTTGCTGCTTACTAAATCACTGCAGTCAGAGACACTCTGGAGTTGTTGTTAATGGATTTTTTTTTTTTAAATTATTAATCTGTTTAGCAGTACATCTTATTTGGGTTCCTCTCAGGAATTAATTAACACAGTTGTAAGTGTGGTGGAGGGTAAAGCTAGAGCATTTTCATAGCATTTTACATAGATGTCGTGGTAAGAGTGTCTTTTCCAAAGGTCTTCCTGAAGCTAAATAAAGGAAGTATTAGGTGTATTTCTCACAGGATAAGATAACATTGAAGCAGAATCCTTATTTGCTGTGAACAGGAACACTTTTTTTTTGTGTTTGCCTTCCCCCCATCACCAAAACCACACAAGAAACTAGACAGTTTAAATGTTAAACTAGAAAGAGGTGTTGGTCCATAGTTCAGCTTTATTGTTCCATGGGAGGATATTGCTGTTAGAATAATAGTAGATTTGATATTTCTTGTACCTTAGTTTGTATGTGCAATTTGGACCCATATCACTAACTTCAGAATGTTTATAGAAAGACAAGGATGCTTCAAATCAATGACAATATGAGTATGACTAAAGCAATTTAATTTAGGTGGTTTGAAAAAAGACCCTTGGAAGATCATGTTCTGTAAGTATCCATCAACAGAACAATATAGAGGAAAGAACTGAACTTTGTCTTCTGCTGATAGGAGGAGCCTTTTACTAGCTCATTTATACATTAGAAAAAAAATAGCATAGATATTGAGCAATACAAAGTACAGGCCTGGCATGAGCTTGGTCACAGGTTGCTTTGCTTTCTTGAAGTCTAATATACTAGGCAAAAGCTATTCTAGAACTGTACAAGACTTATGAATTTAATTAAAAGTTCTTTAAAGCAGGAGATGAGAATAAACTCTACATTTATTTTCTGTAAAAAAAGATTAATAATCTTTCAGAGTGATTTAGAAGCTCTTCACACTGATGTCAATTCAATCAATTTCTTACTAGGCATATTGGAAGCTTGCCACTGTTTGTCTTTTGTGTTTGGTAGTTTGCTTCTTAAAAAAGATAAGGAAAAAAAATTAACAAAATAATGTCAACTAAAATCCTATTTCACTGTAATAAACAGCAATTTCTATATATCTTTGCCAATCACTTTTCAAACTGTGGTATAGAAAAGTGCATTGATACTCTGCCATCAGCATAAAACATTTTTTCAGATTTTGGTGGAATTAAGCCCCAAGAATAGGTCCCGAAACATACCTAATTTTAAATATATTGTTGACTTTAAAGGGATTTCATATAGGCTAATACTTAAAAGACTCATACTGCTTTTTATAATTGGGCCTAAAATATTATGTTTCTTCCAATAAAATATTTATATACTACGCCAGAGTTTCAGTCTCTCCAAAATAATAGTCTTGATATTTTATTTTGAATTATGCACAATAAAGAGTACTCTGCTTTTAAGTGTTTAGCTGTAAGATTTTCTCAATTGCTTTAATAATATAGTCTGATTTTTGAGATTGTCAGCCTTTTTTTAAATTGCTTTTGTTTCCTGAATTTCTATAATTTATGTTCATTATTTGGTATCAATTCAAATAAGGCATTTGCAATCTGAATCTGGAGATTTTGAATGCTGATTCTCTGATTCTCCATTTCTGTTTTATACCCATTAAATAAGCTCGTTCTTCAAAAGTGGAACTTTGAATAATTTTTAATTAATTTACACAGAGAAGATGATTTCTTTAGGTTTCACCTATTTTTTCGTTCAGGATTCCCTTTATCAGGTTAGTCAGATGATGAAAAGATACCTCCATGTTACTTTACTCATAGTAATATAAGACTGGGACAAGTCAGTCGACCACATTCTCCATTTCTCTCATTTTACAGGACCCAAATAGCTTATAGTTCTGCATTTTCTAAATCCTGCCTCTTGGATTTCACTCAGTCACGTGTTCTCTGACATGATCCTTCCCTTGACAATTCACACAAGTCTTAGATGGCAGATTTTTTCATGAGAAACTCAGGTTTTTATTTTTGTGGTGTTGAGACCTTGGTTACTTGATACAAGAGCACTAGAATTCCTATCCTACCACCCAACCTTTCCCAAGGTGAAACTAGTCCTCTCCATTGCCTGTGGAATGGACCTGGGTTGATTAGCTGAATGTCAATAATGTTGACATCTTAAGTTAGAGAAAAGAAACTCAACTCAGCTATCATTTGGCATAATTTGACAACCTTAATCTTCCAGTAAATTACAACTGTTAATTGCTAGTATTAACTTCCCAGTAATTGAACTGTGTCCCTCAGATTGCAAGAAAGGAAAACAAATTCTATGAGGTCACGGGCAATTTGGTCCCTGTAAAAAACGTTTTCAAAGATAAGGTGATCATCAGCTTCTCAGCATCTTCAAACGTAATGTCTATTGAGCTACACAGGCGAGATCTGGAGCAGCTAAATGAATCAAGAGATTACAAAAGAATGAAACTGGTGAAGAACAAAGATAGTAAACTATGTTTTTGCCCAAGTTGGTGATTTGTATCTCATGATTGTCGCACAGAATTGTGTAACAGATTAAGTAGGTAAAAGGAAGGAAAACATTAAAAGGTGTATCCAGAGTAATAGACTGCCAAATAATTTGTATGCAAAAATTCTTTGCAGTATATCCTACTTGTTTTTCAGAACCCTCAAAAAGACCAATTTATTTCTAGGCTGAAAACAAAGAAGTTGTAATTTGGTGTCATTTTTTCCCCCCAATTTCATGTCTGCTCCTTCTTGTACAATATTTTCAGAGACCAAAATAAATCATTAGGTCATGCTGATGTATTTTGGGGATGTTTTATAGAAGAATGTTTCTAAACTTCTGAAGAACTTCTTGACTGTCAAAAATAAAGTATAAATAGTTTTGAAAAGAAAACTAGAAAAGTTTTGATTTACTTGCCAAGCTGTCTTTTTAGCTCTTGCAAAAATTCCCAGGAACAAAAGGATCAAAGTTAAGATTACTTCAGTATTTATTTGATGGTATTATAAACATGGTCTCTATTAAAAATTCTATAGCTTTCATAGCCGTGCCCCTTGGAAAATGTCCATTTCATCAATACAAGCTGTATTTGGGGATAGGAATAATTGTTTATACACCAGACAAGGCATATCCACTGATTGGGCTATCATGTCTTTGTTTCCATTCTTAAGAACAGCATTAAGTTAAAGCAAGATAAGTACTTTTTCTTAACTTATGCTCTACTTCTGGATGATAGAGGAAAAATAAATCTGTACCAAAAAACTTGCAGATGTAAAACTTCAGGCTTCTATAAATTTTGAATTCAAATACTTCCAATTACCCAGCTTGAATTGGCATTTTGCAAAAAAAAATTATTCTTTTAAAATAGTGTATTATTAGACTTGCATTTTAATAAACAGCCCTGCATGATGGAAATTAAAACAATTGCCTAGGTAAAAGTTTATTACTTATTTATTTGATTTTGATTACTGTTGCTGTTTGTTGTTAGGCCTCAAGGAAGCTAATTATTTCATCTCAGAGCCAGGTTAATAAGTTAGCTGTCTTTTAGTTGCAGCTTGAATAATTTATGAAGATCTGAAACAGTAATTCACTATGGCTTTTTAAGAAATAATATATAGATATATATTAAAAAATAAAGCTTTGTCTCTTAGTTTTAGAATAATGCTTTTAAATATTTAGATAAAACATTTTCTCTTTTTTTCTGATTAAAGACTTTGAGAGACTAAATTTCTATTCCTGGATTTCAAAACCTTCATGCCGTGATTTACAAACAGGAGTAATAATGAGATAACAAGTCCTAGCTGTCTATCTCAACCCTGCTGTTTCTGTTAAAAGTGCAACTCTAGATTTTTTGACAAGTCATTTCTGGTTTGTGCTGAAACGGGGTTGTAATTTATATGCTCAGTAGGTTCTTCAGTAGTTCCTTCACAAGAGATTCAGACACCTTAATCTGTGCATCTAGAGTGGAGCAGACAGCTGGGACAGCATCCTCATCAGCAGTCACATGTGTTATCCCTGATTACAAGTCTGAGCCTTTAGTGTTTGACCTTTAAGTAAGCCAATGAGGCACTAAAGTTTTCCAGAGCTTCAGCAAGCTCTTTTACTTTGGATGCCCACTTGGAAATCTGGGGACTGTTTCATTTGTCCAAGCACACTAGTCCTAACTGTACAAAATTTTAGCTATTATTTAACACTTTCAGAATTGCAGACAAGTCATAAAGGCTCAGATTTTTTTTTTTTTTTATAAGCTAGGACCCTGCTGTCCCTAGATATGTGTTTAATATGATACACAAAATCTTGAAAGACAGAGTAACTTATTTTTCCTATAAAAAGTCACTGCTTCATTAGAACATTTGCAAAATCTCAGCATTTCTGCATTGTGCTGATGTAGGCTGTGTGGGAGTGACGTTAAAAACAATCTCCAGCTTTGTTTACTGGAGTTCCTTAGTGCAGTGATATTATTGTCATTCAGAATTCAATGGGAAAAGAGATCATAGTTTTTTAGGGGTTTTTTTCAATTTTTCTACATAAGGTCCAAAAACCAACCAAAATAATCTAGCTGTATTCATTACACTCAGAACAAAATATGCTGTCATCTACATAAGTAGCGTAGTTAGTGCTCATGCAGAAGGCAAAGAAGGAGGTGTCTCTGTGATATTTGAATAAATTCTTCTCTCAGTCTTTACTTTCCAGTGCTACAGGTGAACCAAGGAAATAATACTGGAAGATCCCAGATAAGGAAGCAGTATTTTGGAGGGGAGTTGAGATTTTGGGGGTTTTTTAAATTAATTCCTGTGAAAAAAAGGAGTCAGGCAATAAGAAGCAAAACATAACTACTAAAAATAATCCTTCTACTTTCCTGTGGTCATAAAACCAGTTTATCTGGTTTCTGTGCAACCATTGTTCACCTTCTCTAGGCAGAATTGAGTCACCATGCTTCCTACTCAAATGCATTTTGATATTCTTGCCTGAAAAGCTGTACAGAAGTAGGTAGCTGTATTATCAGATGAATCCATTCCACAGAATTGTTACTGGAAGAATATTTAATGTTTGAAGCTCAGATGATAAACTACAATAGAAAAAAAATGCCCAAACTTAATTCTGTAAATATCTTAGATATCATGAGAAATAAGAAATATCTTAAATATCGTAAGAACTGTATCTATTAAAGTTAACATTGTTTGAAAAACAGCATCATTAAAGTTTCAGGACAGCTATTTATTTGCTATTTCTTTTGATTTAATTTATTAAATCAGCACTTTACTTTGTTAAATTAAGAGATGGATTACAGTTGTAAAATCACACAATACTTTCTCCCCCAAAAATACAATTTTTTTGACTAAAAGTTGTATTATTTCATGAGGTTTCCTGGTTTTGTTGTCAGAGGGTACCCACTTTTATTTTTCTTTTACTTTGACAGATGATGTGCTTAACAAGCAAAATAATTTTGCTAACAGTAGCTTATATGCTTGTAAAAACTGTAGAAGAATTAAATGGAAATTTCATTTTTAAACCCATTTAAATTAGAAAACATTATTTTGATCAAATCTTCTGGAAAAGAAGTTAAGATGGCATAAACTCCTGTGAAAATATGCAAATTTTTTTTCATTTTTTTAAATTAATAAAATTCTTCAAATGTTTTAATTTTCATATTACCTTTCCTAAAAGCAGGAGCGTGTGTTAATGTCACGGTGCCTATTTCAGATGTGATGTTATAACAAACATTCTAGTCAAAACGTAAACAAATTTTTTTTGCTTGAAATACAATGATCATTTGCTAGATCAAGTTTTGTGTCACTTAAATTTTGATATATTTCTACGTTTTGAATAAGAAAATTGACATGCACACTTATCAGGGCATACATTTTACTTAATCTCAGCCACCTATAGTTATGCTCCTAGTCTAAGACATTGTGTCTGTCTCGTTTTTTGCAGCCAGTTAAGAAAGCTAAATTGCAGCCAATTCCTTCCATCTTGGAGTTTGTTATACTGTGGCATCATGGCAGTATTTGTGAAATCTTACTAAGTACCCATTGTACTGAGATAGCATGACATAACAAAATATGCATTAAAAATAAAAATGTCCTAAACCACTCTAAGTTCTTTCAAGGTATTTTTCCAAAAGGGAATTTTACCCAGATTTTCCTTTATCTAAAACTATAAAATGGCTTTTTGCCCTTTGGGTGTTTTGTTTTCTTTGTTTGGAGTGGCAGCAAATCACATTCTGAAACAGAAATAAGGTACCAAACCAGAAATCTGAGTTAAATCAGAGTATTGTTCCAATCACTTTCTTTTTTTTTTTTTTTTCAAATATAGTCTTTTGAGTCTTAATTTTAACTCTAAATTTTCTTTCATTTTAGTGTTTCTAAGTTCACAATTTACTATCTCTAAAATCTGGTGCAATTGCATTCAGTTGTTACTCATTTTTGTTAATAAAAAGCCCTTTGTGTTTCTGGTGAGTCAAACAATTTATGTATCTGCTTTGTAAGTTGCTTCAGTTCTTCGTTCAGTGCCATTAGATTGAGTGAAAGGAGCAAACTATATAACTTTAGGAAATTATATTGTTTCATTTAGCTGTACTACGTGTAGTGTCCTACTATTACCCATTAGTACCTGGATAGATTTGCCAAACTTCTCTCTCATTATTTTTAAATTATATTTTATGTCAATAATTAAAAAAAAAATTCTACTTAGCTTTAGTTTTACTTCATAGATATTTGAGTTATTGCCACTTCCATTGCTGTTTTTAAGAGGTATGTGGCTTTTTTTCCTCTATTTTTTCCCTATTTATAGCTTTATGCATGGTTAGTCTTATTTCCCTTATTTCTTATTGGTAGAAGTTTACTACTATTTAATAATATAGCAGCCATTCCAGAGTGACAACTCATTCTGAAGAACTAAGCTTTTTAAAAAATCTAGGCAAGCAGTAAACTCTTAGTCCTTGTTTGTTTGTGTATTCATTATGATTTTTTTTTCCTTCAGACTCTATGCAATACCATAAAATCCATAATCCTGGGATTTTACTGCCTTTAGAAGTTTGTGGTTTAAGTAGTACCATACCTAAAATTAACATCTCTATTGTCACAGCCTCCCTTTAACATCTAATGACATTACTCTCCTTTCTAACATCTCATCTATCTGAAGATTAATTAAAGTGGAGAGATTTCTGTTTTCAGCTTTTGATGTGTCCTCAGTTTTTTCACCAAAATTTCGACACAGAAGTTTCAGGAGCTGGAAATCTTTGTTAGGAGTGTGTATTAAATACTCCTTTTTCTGGTGACTTAAGAAGAAAATAAAAGCCACATAAATCACTCCCTCTTTTCTGAAAAGGGTGTTACCCTTTAAAACAGTTCTTAGAAAGTGCTCCATAAATTTGGTGGATCTTTAATCATTAGTCATCTTCTGGTAGTTTTTTCTCTCTTTCATTTGCAGCGAATTCTCTATTGTCTCAGCTTTGTCCTTCATTATTAATGCAAGACCATTAGTAACATGATCATAGGAGAGAAACTGTTGGCAGTTCTCTTTCTGCTTTTCAAAGGTGGCTCCTCTGTTCCCATCCTGATGATCAGTAGTAGTGTTTGCTGTTAGTTTGACTTGCTCTGTGCTCTATTTCATCCTTAGCTCAAAGTCCAAGTGGAAATCCTTTCCCTCTTTTACCATCTTTTCCAATTTTCATGACATTAGATTCATTACATCTTTATTCCCTGTGTTAATATTTCCAGGTTTTAATATTATTTACAGTTACTGTATCTATTGCTACACCACATCTGAAACTTATTTGCTCCTTTTTTGTTACAGAAGCCTTCTGCTACTTCGATCTTCTGGCAAATATGTTTATATTTTGGTTTTACCCATTACAAATATTACATGAGTATTTTTGTATTTTTTGTATTTCAAGTTTTCTGTTACTTTTTTTAAATGTCATTCTCTGTTCTTTATATTACATTAGGGGACTGCTTTATGCTTTTCAAATATACTTTTTCCCCCCCTCATTTCTCAAAATACCGTGAAAAGAATAATATTTCTTTTTCAAAATATGTCACATAAAAGTAACCAGGACTAATTCTTGAAATTATAGATCATCAATTCCTTGCCTTTTCTAGTGTTTTCCCAGTGTTACAAAGACTGTGGATTCTCTGAGACCCTTCCAGTTCTGTGACCCACCTCTTTTTCAAAACAATTTTTCCCCCTTCCCCCATGTCTGCAGGCTTGTTCCTCTTCATTAATATATTCAAACTTAATCTCTTCCATCTGGCAGCCCATCCTCTGGGCTGCAGTCTGAGGATCTTTTATGGACATGTGCACTGCTGCTCTCCACTGTTCATTTTTGCCAGTAGTTGCTGTAGCTGTAGGTGACATGTAGCAGAATGCACGTTGTTCACAAACAGAGACTGAGTTTCACAGCCATGCAGCTGTGGTCACAGATGCTGAATGTGCACAGGATGGACAAAGACTTACAGTTTAGGACAGCTAGTATTCATAAGTCCAAGAAAAAACTCTTCCCATGTTCTTCATTGCAGCTATGGTCATAGGAGTTAACAGAAAATCGTTTCAAAAGTTGTCTTTCAAATGTTCAAGCTATGGAGATGTAAAAAGGCAGGGAAGACTTTGCTGTACAGGCTGACTTGACATTCCTCTTAATTGTTTCGCTGGCAGAGCACTCAACAGTTTCTCCTCTGAGAGGATAATTGAGCTACCTGAAACCCTTTAGTGTGTCTCAATTATCTTTATCCCATATACATGGAAGGTGTTTGTGGTATGGCAGCAAAGAATATTAGGCAGAATTCTGGGCAGATCTGAGTTTTAGAGCAACCTGCATTTGAGAGACTGCAAAGCTGTTTGCTCCAATTAATCAAAGTCCATCTTGGCTACCCAGGGCAGCATAACACCTGTTTGCCTTTCCATCCCATGCTGGCCAAGAAAAATGGATTTGAAGTAGGAGAACATACACGTCAAGCTGTCAAGTGGGTAGCAATGATGACAGTGGCAGGGAAACAAAATTTTTAATCCTGCAGTGTGTAGTAGAATAGGGCTTGTTCCATTAAAACATGTATTTTCTTTGTCTGTAATAACTATATGAAATACTGCACATCTGAAATTTGAGATTAAGTTTCAACACCGTACCATTCCAAATAAATTTTGTCATTGTTAGTAGCCTTGTAGTATTACTAGTTTTGTGCCAGTTCTCATTATGATGAAAAAGGTTTATATTGGATTATACTGTAGTTTGTAAAGAAATTGTCTTTGACAGTTAAACTCATCATGCAAAGTTCTTTGGGTCGCATGTTTTAGGGTACATTTTGAATAGCTGTTCGGTTGAAGGGATATAGATATATTTCTTAAAATTCTTTAGGAATAGCTCATAAATTATGCTATAAACTTTTAGTTCTTAAAAAAATTCCTTAACATTGTGCTTAATATGCACTTCTTCTTTCAAACGAGCCTGACTCAAAATGTCACTTCAGTGGTATAAGATATGGGGGAATGAGAAATTACATGTAATCTAGTTGGCTGTGGAAATAAGGATTATTAATAATATACATTATAAGGAAAAGTAAAGCTTATTGAAATATTGTACTTGTCACAGAAATAAATTACTAAAATTACTTGATTTAGTCAAGTCACTTCTGGGAAAAATGCATTGTAGCAGAAAGAGTTATGGGCGATTTGCAGACATGCTCTCTTCTAGGACTGCCTTGTGCCTAGTATGGCATTAGAAAATATAGTTCTGCTTAATTTACAGCCATCATTTAGAATTAAATTACCTGATTACCTAACAGCTACCTAAATACCTCAAAAATCTTAAAGCCTGAGTAATATCCACAGGATTAGAATATAAGTATTTCCAAAGTGCAATAATCTATGGGCTAGACAATTTAACACAGACACAGATTCAGGTTAAAGCAGGGTAAATTCTTCATTTTAGGATGGATCTGGTGCCACAGTCTTCTACTTACTAGTATTTTTATTCTAACCTAGAGGTGTAATAATACAACATTTAAGGGAAATTACACAATTTTTTCTGCCTGTTATTCAAGTGATGGAATTTAATCACTCAAAATTTCTATAAGTATAGATCCATCATCTTTTGAAGTGTCTGCTTTCTTTCTAACAACAGGGTAGGAAAAATATCTTGTCTTTATGTTAATGATTTTGCTCAAAGGGTCAAAAATAAATCTTCGACCAACTAGTTAAGATTCAGAAACCTTTTCTTTAGGGTTGAGATACCAACTTCCAGTACCTGGAAGCGTGTAGTAACATTTTGGGCTAGACTTCTGTAGAAAACTGTAAGAAACTTCAGTTCTGTTTTTAAAAGTCATATAATTTGTGATTAGAAATGATGTTTCTGTTATTTTTTCTCAAAAACTTTTATTTTGCACCATTATTACATATTTCAAGCTTCAATCCCTGGTGAATGTGTAATGTTTTTTTTGGATCTGCAAAATAGACTTAATCCTCTGGAAATTTCATCACTTTCTTACTTAACACTTCATTAAAATTGTGGCTTTAAGATCTGGTATACTTTAAATTGAGAATATACTGTAATCTTCGGACTAATTAATCAAAGTAATGAGTTACCAGATTAAAGACAGAACAAATTAAAAATGTAGGTTTTTAGTCTTTGAATACATTTTAATTTCATAAAGTTTTTATTCTTACATAGATCATTCTAATCAACATACAAGTGGGGTTTTTTTATTGCTACCTATGCACATAATTTTAGAGATCTCCTTTTTTAAAAAGGGTTTTATTAATATTTTTACTTCTGTCTTTTCATGACTTACTCTGAAAATGAATTAAAAAGAGAAGGTTTCTTGCCTTTTAAAAAACACTGATGTTGCCTCCTCACTGCTTGTAAATAAGTAAAATGCCTGTTCTGCAAGGCAGCAACAAAAGTAGGATCTCCACACAGATTCAAGGAGCACATACTGAAAATAGCATTCAGAATGCAAAAAACACCAGCATTTTGGTGTGCTGCTTCTGAAAATTTGTTAGTGGCTAGAAGGTAGGATGCCAGATCTACTCCCCACGGTGCCCTGCCCTCCAGAACTCATGATCCAGGTCTCATGACAGCAGTTAGTAAAGTTGGACAATAACTAATGAAGGCATTGAAAAAAGTGCTCAAGTGGACTGTAAAGAATGAAAACGTCTGTCCTACATTAGCATATTTCTACTTTTGCTCTGGAAATGGCTACCAGCACATAGCTTCTCAAAATGAAGCAATACAGAAAATAGTGGCTGAAGTAATAACTAGAAAAATCCAGCAAAGAGATAGCCCATACTCATGAGTTATCAACTTTTTTCTCTTTTTATTTTTCCTCTTTTTTTTTTTTTTTCCTTTTGATCACACACATCCAGGGCATTACAGATAGATTGAAAATGACTCATTTAAAGCAGTGGTTTCCTAGTTGGGGTCTGTAAGGTCATGGCCTGCAGAATAACTTTAAGTGTATAGTATGTTCACTTATGAGTTTGATGATAAGGATGCATCCACAAACATTTTGCATTCTTCCTAGTAATCCAAAAAGCTTTTAAAATGTTTGCTTAGAAAGCAGCTTTGCCCAAATAACTTATAAAAAACATGTGGGAGGTTTGTGTTGAAAGTCAAGAAGTTGTCTGAAAGTAGAACCGGTCTGTTCTTTAGAACCAAAGTTGAATACCAGATGGTTATATATATGTACTTTTTTGGCTTTAATATAAATTAACAATGGCTTATATAATTCTACAGGAGTTTAATATTCTTTTGAATGTAAAAAGGCAACCTAACACTAAGATGGCCATGGTTGTTAATGGCTTGTATTAGCTGGGAGCTATAAAATCATCCTATACTCTTTTAGTGCTGGAATAATAATTTACCAAGACAATTACCACATGGTGGAACTTTTTTTGCTGCTCTAATTCAGTGTTATTAATAATGAATAAAATTGCAATTTTCTCAGGTTGCTAGGGGCAGTGGGGATTTATTTCAATGAATATTTCAGCACATTAGTTTAATCATAGTTCCACAAAATTCAAGTGGGCAATATTTTATACTTTTAAGTTCGGTCTGCTAAGGGACCATAGTCATTAAATTGGAAACTATTTGCACTGAGGTCCATTCTATGATTTACAAGCCTTGTTAAAAACACTGTAAAAGAAAGCAAGCTGTGCCATTAATACTTGTAATTTGATGCTGCATTTGTTAATGGGTTCAGTGTGATTAATGTTTTCAGCAGCAGGCAGAACATTTTGAGACCTGCAGTGCTAGAGTTTATAATACGTAAATGCATGTAAAGAAATGCTAGAATATTGTAAGTTTTAGTAATACATGTTTTTACAAGATTGTATTCCAGAAATGGGAAAGCAGCAGTGAAATTATACTATAATGTATGTAAATACAGTTGAAGCTGTGGTAGGTGCTGATGTGTGTGTTCTTTATTTTCCAGCCAACTGCATGACTTCTGGCGCTTGGATTACTGGGAAGATGATTTGCGCCGACGGAGGAGATTTGTTCGCAATGCTTTTGGGTCTACTCATGCTGATGCTCTCCTAAAAGCGGCTGTGGAATATGGTCAGTATTAACTCAGCTTAAAAATGTCGCTCATGACGCTGTCTTGATGCCCGTGAATGCCTGAGAATCATGTCCCTTCTTTCTCAAGGACAGTGCTGAGAATTCCTAGGACAACATATTCTTAGAAAAGGAATTCTTTCAATTCTTACACTTTAATGAACCAGAAGACTTGAGCTTGTGAGCTGTTAAATTCCCTGATCCCCAAGGGATTCACATTATACTTTTCTAGTATTCCCAGACGCCAATTTTGAGACACTGGTAAAAGCAAATGAACTTGTCTCTCTGGAGTGACTGAATGAAATAGGTCTTCAAACTAATGTGTCATAATAGGTCCATTGGAGACTTTTTGTGAAAGAGGCATTTAAAAAATATCAGAAATTTTATTCTGGCATGCAAATTTCAGCCAAAAGTATTTTTTCTGCAAATTGTGAAATGCATTAAAAGTTGTTAACAATAATAATTTTTAAGGATAACTTGTGATTTCAATAGTGAACCGAATACATAGAAGCTTCAGTTTTAGGGACTTAAGAATTAGATAATGTTTGATTTTCATGGAGATGTAGCTGTAGTATAATGAGGACACGCTTACAAATTCCTCTATAATATATAAAAGTTTCATATGCTTGTCACTTCTGTACAGCAGACTGAACCAGAATGCTCCAAAAATCTAAAGCAAATTTATATCTACAATTTAAGCTGGGATACCTCTCTAGCATATCAAAGACAGGAGGTTTTTAAAGAATATCATGATGGTTTTCTGGTTTGTTTTTGTTTTGTTTTGTTTTAGTGCTGAAAAGAAGTGCTATGATTATTTAGCTTTAGGAGTAAAAAATTGAAGTAATCACTCACAAAGTGAGTTGAATCTTTCATCTGATGTTTAGTCAAAGGCTGAGGTTGCCAAAAGTTCTGAATATGATAGATATAAAGCTAACTCTGTATGACCTACACTTTTCACCAACTTTGTTGTTGTTGAGGCAAATAGCCGGGATCCAAACAAGGTTAGACATAAGAAGTAATATTTGTGTGTGCAGTTATACTAGCAAGTGTAACTTAATCCTTCCTTAAAGGTGAAGGCTATCATGTGCAGGACCTCACGTCATGAACTTTTCTTAAGCTGGGTTAAAGAAGATATTTTGCCTTTTTGTATATGGTATTTCATATTTGACAAAGGGTTTTTTTCTCCATGTTCTTCCAAAACATAAGGATAGAGATTTTATTGGAGTTGGGTACAAAACTGTGGTAATTGTTATGTTGCTTTTGAAAGGCAAATAATCACTAAAACCATGGACTTTATATGTATATAACACCTGTTAGTGCATTCACCATACAGGAAAATTAAAACTCAGGTTTTTACTCAGATGGTGCACATGAAACTTAGTGGTTACATAAAACTTAACAGACTGAAGTTTACATAATTTTTAAAAATCATTCTAGATTTTCACATATGTATTAAAATTAACATGGAATTTTAAACCAGCATGCATTAAAGTATTCATGGATTCTATCTAGAAGTATTTACTTTTCAGGGGCTTAAGCCTTTGGATTTTAATACTGAGACTTCTAGCTGACCTTTCTCTGTAAGAAAACATCCTTAACACTGATGTTATTTTTATGCCTCTTGGTGTTACTAATGAGTTGAATAATTTATGAGGTTGTCATGTGAAAAGGATTTGGTGCAGTTTGATGTACTTCTAGCCTCTGGTGTTGGAATGTGATTAATAAAGAGCTAGAGGCAGATTTTTTTTTTTTTTTTTTCTGTAGGGCTTAACTTTCATTGTAGTTGGGGTTTTTATTGCCTTTGTTTTGATAATTTTGTTTGGAACAGTTTGATAATAAAATTCCCCTAGCTTCCAAGACTGAGCTTCCATGACATCACACTACAGAAAGAATTTAAAGCATTTTTTAAAAAAAATCAGACTGTATAGTTTTCCAATAACAGATTTTATTGCCTTACCTCAGATACTTCGTTTGTGAGAAATATAATATTCATCAAAGCAAATTTTTTTTGGCTTTTGTTTCAATTTTTCATCTTGACTGATACCTCTAGTATAAGTAAAGCTGTTTTGAGCATCATTAAAATAGTGGAAACATCTTACAAGTTTTTGTTATCTACATTGACTGTCCGTTATCATTTAGGATTCTGTGCATAAATATTGCAATGGAGGAATGTTTAGTCAAAGCCTAAGTCAGCAAGCTCCTCAGTGTCTGCGATCAAAGGCATCAACTTAAATAGGTCTGATCGGGCATTGCAGAAGAGGGCCGCCAGTTTCAGCTGAGCAAAAATCACAGAGCAAAGATGACAAAATTAATCAGTCATTTCTTTGGCAGTAAATAATAAGATATGCTGAGGATTGCAGATGAGAGAATTATCAGATTCCTTGGAGATGTGCCTGCTTAACACCTGATTTATCTGAGCTTGTGCAGCCATCAAGAGATGACCTTGAGAGATAAAAAAGTGCTTTGCAGCTACTCTAGTATTAAATCATATTTGATGTTGGATGTATGGATACTGTAATTATATTATAGTTGCACTAATTAAGGAAGGAGTCTTGCAAATGAAAACTATGTCTATGATCTATATGTTTGTTTTAGAGAAGTAAAATAAATGTTAAATTCTACCTTGAAGCTTAAGAAAAGAAGTGTTAATTTTAGGTGATAGTGACTTCTTCCTGTAGGAAACATTCAATGTTGTACTACTGGGAAATAATACTTTCTCAAAACAATTTCTGTCACAATGAAGTTTTTATTTAACTACAGTCTGTTAGTCAGCTCCTGGATGCATGTTTGGATTTCCATTTTTCATAAAATATTATATGCATACATACATGTATGTATGTGTGCATATGTATACATATGAATATATGTTCAAAATACCTGACAAGTAAAGAACATTGCTATGAAAAATTATAACATATGCCTATATACTGTGTGAAAAATGATAGCAGATTCTCATGGCTATATTCTTAGCAGATATGACCCAATTCACAGGGATTCTGTACATGTGTGTAAGAACTGTCTCTTCTAGTTAATCACCTTAACAGTTTACAGTCACTGGAGATTAGCATAGAGGAGACACTACTGTACCACCCTGCCAGTGAGACAGAATACTTGTCCATGTAGGTCAACCTAAGAGTAAAACTGTTCCTTTATTAAGATTTGGTCCTTCAGCCTTTAAATATCGTGGTCCACAAACAATTTGTATGTAGAGGGAGTACAAGAAAGGCTACATTTGCTAGTCTACACTGAAGTAAATGAGCATGAACTCAGGGCCCACATTCTAAACTTACAAGTGGAAGCTGGTCAAATATAGCTAGGGTATGTGCTCAAGAATATTTAGCTTGTTAAGCTGATTACCATGACAGATCCTAAATGCTTAAAATGAAAAAGAAAAGAAAAAGAAAAAAAGGAAAATGCCTTCATAATGTAATACATTCAGGTTTTGAAACAAAGCCACAGATATATGTCCAATATAGCCACATATGGCTTTTGAACTTGCATATGTGTTTGGATATCTAATTAGCAATCTTATTTCAAGGGCAGTTCTAACTGAAGCAGATTGTGGCTCCTTCTGGGACTTGTTGTTGGTGCTCTTAGTTTCACCAAATACTGTGTTTGCTCATCACTAGAAATACATTTTTATTACACAAACACAATTAAAAAGCATCAGGTTTGGCAATCTTGAATGTTGCAATCTGAAATCCATTTTCATGACAGCAAATGAGTTTTGATGGACCTTCAAAAAATGGCAGGAAGGATTCCTTCAGGCTGCTGAAAGACAGATTGTTTAGCAAGCAAGAGCTACCTTAGAAACAAAGCTCTGTGCATTCCTGCTGTGAAACTGAGGGTCTGAAGTCCATGGGAACTCAAACAAGGGACTGTCTTCAGAATGGGGCATCTGGGTGTCCCAGAGACCCTAAAGGAAGATTCAATTCTTTCAGTGTCTTTAATGTTAGGGAAATACCCCAGGATGGAATTTCAGAAACTCTAGCTCTAGAGCAACCCCGCAGTGCTGAGAAGTCCAAGGCAGTTGATTTCCGCAGCTCCTGAATTCCATCTCATGAGCTGCTGGGCTCCCTGCCTTCTGCAGGCAGTGTTAGAACAAGGCAGAAGGAAGAGTGTCCAGAGAAAATGGCAAGAAGCTATGCACCAAAAATTGTTCTAGAAAGCTAAGCCAGTGTTTTAGAAACTTACCTGATATTTTCAAGTCATAAGACATATGAAGAAATCAGAATGCCCCATGGACTGGAAATGCTCAATTTCATCATCTTTGTTCAGAAGCTTTGCTGTAAAATCAAGTGCCCTATTCTAGGAAGTCTGAATGTGCACCTGAAAGCTAGTCTTCATTTCCATCCTGAATTTCAGGTTCTACACTTTGATATACTAGATTTTTGATACTAATGGCATTGCTAAAAAAATAGAGGTGTCTTTTGTTGGTGAAAATACTACCATTTTTGCAACAAATTCAAGACTGTTAGTCAAAGATACTGCATAAATCATATATATCTGAGTTAATTTACTTTTTTTCTACCTTATAAGATTCTCAGGCTTCATTATCCTTTACCTTATCATTTTTTTCTATGCATATTGAAAATGCATTTCTGTGCATATTGAAAATGCCTAGTGTATTTCCAGAACAGTTTCAACAACACTGGTTTCAGAACCAACCATAAGAAAGAAAACTTGTATTTTTTCAGTTACTGGTTCAAAACTGAAAGCAGGTTGAAGTCAACTGATAGTGAATCATTACTTATCAGAGTTTTGCTAGCAGGCCAACTGGATGCATAAAACCCAGTTATTACCCTAGGTACAGCAGCAGTGAGAGCATTACTATGTACCATGTAAGAAATTAAAGAGCAAATTATGCTTTCAGTTTTGTCTATGAAATATTGCTTTCTTATACTATATCTGTATGAACAGCTTTTTTTGTCCGAGTTGAGTTTTATAGATCCTTTTGTTGGGTTTTTTTCACATTTTCTTTTACTGCTTAACTGATCTAGACATCTGTGGTTGCCAGTAACAGGGTAAAAGGCAATGGGAACAAACTAATTTTTTTACTGGTCAAACAATGGACAGATTGTCCAGAGAAGTTGTGTGGTCTCATCCTTGGAAATACTGAAAACCAAAAAGTATTTATACACAACTATGAGTCCCCTAGAGAAACAAAGAATATCTTCAGAATATCTGGATCTATTTAGTAATAAAAGTAACTGTAAAAGTATATCTATGTCTTTCTTTCATTGGGGAGACCAGAACTGGATGCAGAAATCCAGGTGTGGCCTCACCAAGGCTAAGCAGAGGAGAAGGATGACCTTCCCCAACCTACTGGCAATATTTTGCCCATTACAGCCCAGGATAACATTTCCCATTTCTGCAAGGGCACAATGCCAGCTCATGTTCAATCTGGTGTCCCTCAGCACCCCAGCTCCATTTTTGCAGAGCTGCTTTCCAGCTGTGTGACTCACAGCAGGTACTGGAGCCTGGGCTTGTTCCTCCCCTGATGCAGGACTTAGCACTTCATGAGGTTCCTGTCATCCCACTTCCCCAGCCTGCTGAGGCCCCTCTGGCATACCAGTCACTCCTCCCTGTTTCTTGTCATGTGCAAACTTGCTGAGGGAACTCTCTGTCTCATCATTAATGAAAATGAGAACAGGTATAAAATGCTTCTAATATCAATTTGCTCACGTTCAGTATAATAGTTATTATTACTGAAATTGAGTTTGTTGTGACTGCCTAAGCCAATACAATATTTTTGATTGTCTTTTTTTCCCCTGTCAGTTAATGCACTATCCTAAAAATTAGTCACACGCACCCCTACAATTCATAAAATACGTTGTTCTGGAGAAATACAGGGTGACTGTTATCTAAGATAATTTCCCAAACTGATATTTATTTAACTAATGCCTTAAGTAAGAATACATAAGAGCAACTAAAAAAACAAAAGCTATTTTCTAAAACCTTGTTCCCATTCATGCACACAATTTTAGTCTGGAAGTAAAGACAATATGACTATTAATTATGAGCAGTTTTAAGAAATAGAATCAACTTTGTGGGCAGTAAAACACAAATAGTTGATGTTTAGGGGTGAGCATTTTAAGAATATGTATACAGTCATTAAATTAACCCATAACAATTCTTCCATGTGCCAGGTCCTCTTTGCTCTTTAACCTAAATGGGATCATGCTGCCATGTGAAACAAGCGTGTAAATATTTCTGCTTCAGTTGAAGCACCTAAAAGAATACTTCTGTTACAAAACTTCCTTTTAGTACATAAACTAAGTACATAAACTAACTTCCACATTGATTGTGAAACCTCCAGTGTACTCTGAATGAGTTTATATCTGAATTGCATGCCTGAAGGAGTCACAAAAATCTTGTTTTTAAGCACAGCAATTTAAGGTTTTCATCTATAGCCTTATAATTGTAGCCCAACAGTGCCATCCACTGCTTCACCAAATAAACTTCCAAATATTACATCCTAACAGGATTTTAGGGAAAATATTACATGATAGTTTTGTTCTCTTAATATTTTATATGGTAATTGCAAGATACAGTTTTGTCTAAAGAAAGCCTAGGAAAAAGCTTACATTGTGTACTAATTGAAGGATCTGCAAAGAAAAATCTTAATAGTGAGAATAATTAAATCTAAAATACTAGATTTAACTTGGTCTTCTCTATAACATTCTCTACAACATTTCCCACTCCACTCCCCCAACCATAAATATGTCCTCATTAAATACATACCATAAATATATCTACCATTATGGTGATCCTTTTTCTTAAAACCCACTGTAAGTTAATTAAAGGCACCTTCAAGATGAAAATGGTAATGGGATTTGTTTAGGTGGAGTACTGAACACTGCTGAGTTGAATTGTTCTGAGCAGTGTCTGAGTTTCTGCTCTCTGACTAGGTCATGGAAATGAGTTGCAATGGAATCCTATCAGTACTTTGCAGTCTCTAAATGCCTTCTGCCTGTTGTATGTTATTTCTAGCATAGGATTTTTTATGGCAGCTTTATAATAAGTTGTAAGTGCAGACTCATAAAACAGTAATTTTTTTCTAATTATTTTCTCAACTCTTAAATGTTAGAAGCTCTCTCTTGACTCTAATTCAAGTTTTTCACAGAGCTAAATAGGATATGAAAAGTTTTCGCTCTAAACCTCTGTGCTGGGTGCAAATGCCTTTCCTCTGAGATTTTTAGGTTATCTGGCATGACCTGGGTTTTAGCTGCTGTTATAGGTCTGAGCTAATAGATTTTACTGCAGAACTTGCTGGCTTTTTACCAGCAGTTATCATAACTACCTCTTTCTTCATCTGAAAGTATATGATGCAGGAATGTTCTTGAATTCATGAAATTGGCCTGCAAAACTGTTCCTAAGATCTAAAAATTGTGACCATTGTCATTCTTAGAATTCCAGCTGCATTTTTCTCCCTACCACAGTTAAATTTTCATGTACAAAGACTACAGAATGTCTGTCTGTTCTGCCGAATGCAAGTAAATTTTTTACCAAACTCAGTAAATTACTATGATGAGAAATGTTTTAAAACCCATGTAAACATTGTATTTGTTCTATTTATTCATTTCTATATCTATTTGACAAATAAATAGAAGATCTTGAGCCATGAATATTCAGTGAATCTCATTGAAACATTTCAGAAGAACATTCTGAAAGTCTAATAATAGTTCGTCAGAGTCCTTCAAAGTTGGGTTAATGTAGATCTTGGGACTTAGGTTTTAACATGTGCTTTTCTAATTTCCTATTTTCTATGCTTTAAAACTCTGTATTAAGGAGTAACAGCACTTTAAAAATCTCCTTTGGCAATAGTTAAAACCACAAAATACTCCTTTTTTAACTTTTCTCCACTCTTCTTATTCTTAATGTCTTCACGGCAGGATTCCATTCTCCACTTTGTATGTAAGTGGGAATATATATAATTTATATATTATAAATTATATAATAATATGTCATTTGTATTTTCTGCATTATTTCAGTAGTGCAACCTTTGCACAAGGATAATTAGAAGATGATAATGTAGATCTAAAAAGGCTTTACTGTCCAGTTCTTTCTGATGGTCAGTGAGAGACATGACAGGCTTTTAGGCAATAGGCTCAGGTTTTTGTGAGCCTCTGGGCTATTTGCAAGGGTTAAATAAGAGTGTAGGAATCTCTTCAGTATGGGTGATTCCTTGTCTTTCTCAAAGAAAAGGAAACCAGTATGTATAGATTTTGAAAATAAAGGACTTAATTTTCAGAGACAGTATATATTTTAAGATGCCTGAGTATTTCTACTCATCTTTTTACATTTCACTACTTAACATTTATCACATAAAATCTATTTCTATTATATCACATCAAAATTCTTGTAGAAATGTTATGTACAGAGTAAGATTTGAACACAAGAAATGAAGATTTACATATATATGTAATGGCTATTCCATATCCTTACAAGTAGAGCGAGTTCTTCAATACCACTTATTTTGTGTGTTTCATTTTTTATTGTGTTAATTTAGAAATACATACAAAAAGTACCAGTGTAATGAAATAAACTGGATTTTCTAGTGAGTTTCAGTGTGGTGCAAGTTACAGGCAGGCATGAGGATGCACCTTCTGAAAGAAAACCAAGTACATTCTATGGAAAAGTTCTCAAATACAGTACTAACTAGCATGATAAGGAAAACCTCTTTTTAAGAATTCTATCAGCCAGCATATTATGCATGTTTCCAGTTGTTTAAATTTCTTTTTCATATCATGTGCATTACGTCCTTACAGTGTGCCTAAAGAGTACATCTCCTGGTGCGTTTGCATAATACCCTGAACATCATCTACTATAGATGTACTTTCACAGCTGAAAAAACTATGCATAATACTTAAAAAGTCTTTTATTGGTTATCCTTTTGCCTGAATAGCACAAATCATTCAATCCTATGCCCTTAAAAAGCTGATCACATTGCCTAAATTGCATCTCAGCTCTCATCTAAATGGAAGATAACGTTGCTAGTGCTTGCAAATTTAACAAAAGCATAGAAGTTTTGCAAGTATCCCTGCAGTTGCACACAAGGTTTGTGCCATCTTGTAATATTTGTGAAGGAGAGTGAAGGATGTCATGGACCCCACGTGGCAGTTTATTGGAAAGTGAAATAAAATACTGCTCTCCTTTTTTCTTTACTGAAGTGCTGCTAAGATTTCTGTGGGTTAGCTCTTCTTAATACACACTCAGGCCTACCTGGGACACTAATTGCCATTCACCCATTTCAGTTATCTCATTGAACTGCTTTAATGATAGACCCTCAGAATCTGCTTTATCTCTCATGTCTTGTGTACCACTACTCTTTCACTCTTCATCTGCTAGTCTGCATGAAACAAGGATGTTCTATAACTGCAGCTATTTTTGCTTTAAATAAATTAAAAAGAAGTAATAAATGAAAAAGAAAAAAACCAAAAAACCAAGCACAAAAAGTATTGAGTAAAATTCTGTTCCAAATCAAGAAAATAGCAAAGCTTTGATTTTAATTTGATAAATAATTGCTATCTGGATAGATAACTTTGACAAATAACTGCTATTGCTAGATAATTTCTAGCAATAGCAGTTATCTGTCAAAGGAGGAGCTTATGTATTTACAGCAGCCTGGCCCAAGCAGAAGGGCTGTCTGCTGCTACTAGAGTGTAGTCCCTTAGCAGCTCTAAGATTTTAACACAAATATCCCAGTGTTAGAGCCACAATGAAGCCTCACAAATGTGCATATCCTGTGGGTGCTGCCCTTTGTCTGCTGTTGCTAAAGGCATTGATCTATGCTGAAATAGAAGCAATTCTTCCCACCAGTTACTTTAGCTGCTGAGTGAAAATATGTAAATCAGTTTTGTAGATGTGGTGGTCTACATGAGGAAAAAATTGCATTTGGACAGATAAAAACCACAGTGCAGCACACTGAACCAGTGGGAATGTAGAAAGTAAATCTAGGTGTTCTAATGACATTTTTATATTGACAAATTTATTATTTATATATAACATTGACAGTCCTTTAAAGAAACATTATGTTATGTGACATTATGTCATGTTTAGGAGATTTTGTCTATGTAAAGACTGCATAAGGTCGTTTTTCTGTATACCTTGGAAGAGAAGAGTTTCACTTGAAAAGATTACCATTCCAGAAAGATAAAGTCATTTCAGATATGTTGGCAAATGGGTGTCTCAAAGCAGTGGTCATGAGCTGTTGAAACTTTCTTCCATAAATAAGTAGTATTGATAAAAATTGAAATAGTTGCATAACTCTTGGAATTATGATAGCGACTATAAAAAAATTCGACTTCGACGTTCATTACCTACACTAGAGAATTATTTGTTTTTCTTTTAGCTGTCCTATTACATCTCTGTATGGTGGCTGTTCCCAAAGAGCCAATCTTTTTTGGGTCTGAGAGTAGAAGCTTAAGTGATGAGGGGCAAAATTGCCTTCTAGCCAAGACATAATCAGTCATGGCCACAGAAAGAGAGAATTAAAAACTTGTAAATGTGTAGTATGCGTTTTCTTTAGAACATACTCGGGTTTGGAGCAGTCACATGGTTTGGAGACTCTATTTTTTTAAATATTAGTTAAGGGTTAGAAATGTTGGGGTACAGTACCCTGGTTTGGAAGGTAAGATCACTTTTCACAGAATAATAGAGTGGCTTGAGCAGAAAGGGATCTTAAAGATAGTGTAGTTCCAAACCCCTGTCATAGAGAGGGTTGCCACTTTCTTTTCATGGAATTTCATGAAATGCCATGCCATTTCTTCCATGTCACTGCATTATCAAGTGTTTGTATTTCCAAAGAGCATTTCATTTCTTTCCAAGGCTTTATCATTGTTAGCCTTTTCAATTAGATTTTTTTCTTCTTTTTTTGTGATCAGGAAGCAAAAATAAGGCCAGCATATGTGGGTGCAGTTACTCAGTATGGAGTGTGCCAGTTTAGAAGTCTGACAACATTGATCCTGGCTTTAGTCTGCAAGCAGATAGTCAGAACACGTTTTTTCCTGGGGAATGTGTGCTTAGGAACTAATCTAAAACTTTCCAGACATAATCCAGGCCTCAACATTAAGACGTAACATAGGCATATTTTTCACTTTTATGTCATCTTAAAAAGGTTTTATCAGATGCTATGTCAAAAGCATAGAATGCCTCGTTTAGCAAATTTATTTCATTGTTTCATTATCATGTCATACATAGTGAAATTCAATCACCTTTTGTTTCTTGCCTTATATATTAAATTTTTCTACTGGAATAGTTTGGTTACCTCCTTCAGTGGCCTGTCTTGAGGAACCTTTGCTTACATGTGAATATCTTGAATTAAGAATAAATGAAATTCCTTTTTGCTGTCAAAACCAAAATGTGAAAACACATTGCATGGCTTTGAAAATCAGTACACTCTATTAGCAGACCTGTCAATATAAAAAGTGCATTCCATTTCCACCTCTTGCTCTAATAACCTTTTCTATGTTACTCAGAGGCAGTTCACATAATCAGAGTATATTGTCAGCTTACTGGAGTTGGGGAAGCATGAAATGAAAATCGCCTTAATATTGATCCAATTCTCTTACTTGCTAGTGTCCTTGATGTCCTTTCCACTGAGCAATAACTGATGGGTGTGATGTAGATATTTTCCTCTCAGCTATTACTGTACTTCTTTAATACTGTACATTTTTTAGAAATTTTTTTTAGGAAAATTTTATTGCTCTTAATTATTTTTCTTGTGTATCATCTTTGCCTGTTGAAATAATCCACAGAAGAATTAGTTTCTTTCTGCAATTTGTCAAAATGCAATATTCACCAAAATGCTGCCCTTCAAACTGTCAGGGATTTGTAAAGGTTGTCAGTCATGAAATATGAATCCATTCTTCTGTGTACAAGTTACAGTGTCAAACTACATCTTAATCCAAATATAAACATTTGACTGTTGATAGTTCCCATTAGAAGGACTTCCTCTGGCTCCAGTCATAGTGGGCACTGTCTTTCAGGAGCCTGAAATGTGTTGGAACATTTGCTGGACTGGGAATATCTGATTCTGTCAGCCGCTGGCTGTTTATGGTCAGTGCTGAATCAGTGCAGGATCCCTCTCATACTCTCAGAAATCTTAAAATCTCAAATACATGTAATGAAAATCTTGACAATTTCTAAAAATAAATTTCATAGCAACTCTGGATCTCAGTTTTTCTATCTGGGAACCAAAAAGAAGAGTGCCCAACATGTACTTTAACCTTTATTTTTATGAAGTAACATTTTTATTAATAAAAACCATTTTGACTATAAGTATATTTTTTAAAAAAAGCCTTCAGCCTCATCTGAGAAACATGTTTATTTTGGCCTTGCTTGTATTCTCAATCTCCTCATTAGCATAGTCTGTGTCAGTCTCATTTTACAGTGCAAAACACCTTAAAATACAAAAAAGGAAAGCATATAAAGCAGTGAAGTATTTATTTACAAATTACTTATATGAAGAAGATAATTTGGTCAAATATTAGGTATAAAAATTAGAGAAAAATTGATGGAATGTCTATGATTAAATTTTCAGACATTTGTCCATTATAGAAAACAAAAGTATGATTTGGTTTTACTTTTGGTGGAAGTAATTTCCAATACAAATATATGCAATTTTTAATTTCTATGCAATTTTTTGTAGTTTTTCTTCCTCATTTCTTCAAAGATCCCTAATAATGAAAATGTGATTTAGATTTCTCTGGTTTTTATTAAATCTATTAAAACCAGCCTTCCTTTATCAACAGTCACTGCTCTGATTCTCCAGGGAAACTAAATTATATGCCAGTCAAAGCTGCCCATTCCAGAAACACATTGCAATTTAAATAACAACCCCAGCAGGCACAGGTGGGGACAGCTTATTGGAGTTGGCTGTGATGTGCCAGCACTGCACTGCTGCACAAAGCCAAAAATTCAGTCTCTTGTGCAGACTTAGGGGTAGCTGGTGCATGTTTCCCATGGAGTGAGCACAGCCCGAGGAAGGCTGGCTCTGTAGTCCTGCAGAAAGATACTAGGCTGAGATAGAGTGGTCACCATGTCGATGATTTAATCTTGCTGGGTTTTGTAGAGGTCAGCTTACAGACTCCCAGGCAGCTGCTCTCCATAACTGTGACCGCTGCATGGGTACCGGTGCCTAATCAAGTTACTGAAGATTAGCAATGAAAGCTTTATGTATGTTAGAATACATAAAGCAGGAAGATAGATTATCTAGCAAATCTTTTTTTCTAAGTATTTTCAACTATTATTAGTGTTGAATGAACAAAAAATGTAGATAATAGTGGTATGTTTTCATTTTGTCTATAAATAAGCTCAGTTCTTCCTGTAAAAGTTAGTTTGTACAATAAAGAAAAAAAATCTCGCAAGAAAATGCTCTGTTCTTCCAAACTCTGTTGATAAATTGTATTTCACTTGTGATATAATTTCATGGTTTACATCTTGAACTGTCAGGTAGCCTCCTGTGAGAACAAATTCTGAATTCCTTTATTTAATAAAGTAGTGGAAACTACCTTATGTGATGAAAATTCAGCAAGAAAATCAGTGTTCTACAGAGCAGTACATCCTGTAAGATCTGTAAGGAGTAAAAAGCAACTTTACCCTTAAAACTTTCTGAGGAGAGCTAAGCTTCACAAAAACTCCACTTTAGCCACTATAAAAGAGAGCTTTTAATTAAATGCAGCATTTTACTGTAAAGAGAACAGACTTTACTTATGTCAAATGCTCCTTTAGAAGCCACATAAAACTGTAAAAGACAGTATATGAAAAAGGTTTCTTATAGAAAAGAAGAACACCATCCCATGAAGCAGATTTCCAGATGTTTGGAAACATTAGAATTTCCTGTCAGTATATTTAGGTAACATTAAAATGAGGTTAACTTTCCATTCTGCCATCTCTCTTCAAAGATCAAAGTGCACTCACTACATAAATTGCCTTATCGGTAATTCGTTGAAGTAAACTATGGAAACAACTTTATAAGAAGCAGTAGTCTCCTTTTGTTGGCCACAGTATTACCAAGCAAACTTTTATTAAAAAATAACCATATTTTTAACCCCATATTTTACTAAATGCAGAAAGAAAAAAAGATAAAACACTATATTTGGATATATAGTAAATTAATAGAAGAGAGAGCTAGAAATTTCCTTGGGGTGTTCAACAAATCATAGTAATTAGTTTAATTTTTAATGAAATAAATACATAAACATAAATTAAATCAATAATACACTGTCTTTGTACTGCTAATTTAAATTTTTTATTTAGGGACAGTTTTTGTGGATCTGGACCTTTACAGTGTCTTTGAAATGTAGATTGCACCCCTGGAACCTGTTGTGGCCTACAGAACCCCATAGGGAATTCATTGATTTATTTGAAAATAGAGACTCAAAAATTCAGATAACATAATAAAAACAACCACCCCACCCACCCCTGTTTCATAAAGTATTGCCTATAGTAAATACTTCTAGTAGCTGTAGCTGAAATTTAACATGAGATTCTTCTGTTCTTATTAGGGAAATTATTAGATTTTGAAGGGTTGTAGTAATAGTTTTTGTGGTGCTTTTGGTTTTTGTTGGTTGGTTTTGTTTTGGGTTTTTGGGTTGGTTTTTTGGTGTTTTTTTTTTTTGGTTTTTTTTTTTTTTTTTTTTGGTGGGAT
>VZUI01036834.1:0-56901 GCA_013401135.1 Cettia cetti | reverse complement strand
CAACGGCAGTTCCTGTTCTGCAAAATCATCACCAACTACAGTCTGTGTCGCAGCTCCCACACCCAGTTTTGGAATAACTCGCAAACACTGCTGAGCTGCCTTCCACGTTTCCTGTTCCTCCAACGCCTTTTTCAACGCCTGCATCACTTATCCCCAACTTTTCAGACACTTGCTAGTACCAGACGCAATAACATCCTCGGCTAAAGCACTCGTACACTTCCCCCAACATTCTGAATGTAAAACATCTACAGGACGATCAATGATTTTCAACATCGGCAACCGCCTAATAGCGGCATCAAAATCCTTAAATCTACACTTGATTCCCCACTGCTCATGAATTTCTGAAATTACCTTGCTGAGCGACTCCATCTCAGCGGCACTGGGGGCGTCCCCCCCACCGAAGTCAGTCCTGCTGCTTCGGTCGTCTCCTCTTCCAGCGCGTCTCCCGTCGCCCGGAGCGCACACGCACCGTGTGTTGTGGGGCGCTTTCCCGGGTTTCGGCACCACTATGTTGCCTGCGGACGAGGCAGTGGCGACCTGGTTCAGAGGGAGACTACGGCGAACTCGCTTAACTTGCCGGACAGATCACACATCACACCAATATGATGAACGGCGAAATGCGTTTATTTCTCGTGGGAACGCTCTTAGATAGTTTCCAGAGTGCTCACGTCACTCCCTTCATGATAAGATAACTAGGAACATCATGGAGAGGAAAGGGCTCTAACCTCCTCGTAACAACCCGAAATCTTCCGAACGGTTTTGGCTAACTACAAGCATTGTAAAAGACTAACCCAGAAAGAGGACAGAGTGACTCTACTGTCTTACAGATTACTTCCTCATAAAATTCAACCCTTGTAGAAAATGAAGCAAGTTAGGCTAGTGGTTTGAAAAAAGAAAAGAACTGCATATAGGTTAAAAAAAGGTAGCAGAAGTATTTATTGCAGGGATGGTCTTGTCTTTTGACAGGTCTGCTGCTTAATTGCATTGCCATGATAGTCCTAAATGCTTGTACAACAACTGCAAGCATCCAGGAATCTCTGAAATTGTTATTTTTCTGATGAAAACTATTATGCAAGCAGAATATGATACATGATAACTGTTAATAGCTGAAAATAGTGACTTGCAGTGGATAACAATTATTACTAGAAACTGAGATTATTATTAATATTAATATTAATAATAATAATGCAAATTGAAAATAATTAACTATAATTATTTGATCGTCCAGGTGTCATTGTCATCATCAGGGATTGTTACAAAAGCATTCTCAAAGTCTTCACAACCTACAATTCCTCAGAAAGTGCAGTCAAAAACTCCTAAAAAAGACAAGGACAAAAAGAAAGAGAAAGAAGTAAGACCCACTTTTCTGTGGAATTAAAACAACCCTCTCTTTCTAAGAGATGTTTCCTTGGGCTCATTTGATGAATAGTTCAGATACTTTTGTGTGCCAACTGTCATAACCTGAGAAGAATTTCTCTGTAAATCCATGGATCATACCTTCACTCTTGATCACACAGTCTTGACAGATCATGGATTTACATTTACAAATACTTTTTTTTTTTTGTGCTTTGATCAAGATGCTGCTTTTTTTGTAAACCCCACAGTCTAGAGATACAAATAACACCCCAAATCTGAGAAAACTTCAAAGGATATTAAGCAAATGTGTTCATTTTTTTTAGCTGAATATTTAATACCAATAGAGTTGTTAATTTGATCTCATAAGTGTCCTTTTTTTGTTATAGGTTGATGTTTCTGTTGCAAAGGAGAAGCCTAAAGGGCAAGAATCAGTTGATACCTTGCCAGCAAGTGTGGAAGAATGGGCCCAGTATGACTGTCCCAATGAAGTCAGAGATACTTTTAAACAGAAAACAAACAGTTATGGTATTAACTGGGATAATTTCCCAAAACCTGTAAGTATACTCCTCAAAATTCTAGAGCATTTACTATTTAGGAGAAAATCAGTACCAGAAAATGGTTGTATTTTAGTTTCACTGTCTGTGTATTTTCAGACAGCTGTCCCAATAGTTTTGTGTTGTCGTGTTCATAAATACTTCAAGAGGTGTTAGTCTGTCCTCTGCATGCTGAAATGAAGTTAACTTAGAGAAGACATTTACCAGCTTTCTGTGTACCTTGCTGCTCTTTCAGCTAGAAAGTTTCTTTGTGTCTTTTTTGAGGTTTATTTTGGAGCTGAAGATGTAATCATTAATTTAAAATTTATTTTCTACAAAATCGTGTTCATACTGACTAAATTTTAAAAAAATTCTTTTCAGACTTGCACTTTGTATTTTATGGACCTTTTATCTAAAGAACTACAGAAACTTTTTTGCCCCCACTTGATTCTTCCAATCTTTCAGCTAGCTGAAGTTATTGCTAATGAAGTTCTGGAGTGTAGAAGTCTGTCTGATCTCTATCACCTTCGGTTTGTATCCTTTATTTATTTTAAATAAAAGAGAAACTGAATGGAGTGGACCATCCATTAATATTTCACCAAGTAGTAACAGGAATCTTTGTGACTTGGTGTTTTGTATTTGCAATGGCTTTTTATTTATTTTCCCTTTTTTAAAAAATGTATTTTAATAGAATTTTGATGAATAGGTTTGTCGAATACAAGTCACTAAGTTTATTTGTTACTAAACATGATCTTTCACATGGAAAGCATGTGAGATTATGAAGCTAGGACACTTTCATGTGAAAATTTTTTGTAATGCCTTATTGTTATCTAACTGAAAAAAGCAAAATCAAAAGAAGTTTCTATGAAAGTCTTACCTATTAAATATTCAAAAGGCAGACTCCCTTATTTGCATCAAAAATATATTCTCCACCTTAAGGGCACAAATAAGTTGCCCTGCTAAGTGCATTTTTAGAGAGATTTGTCTTTGTGACCAAAATTATGTCATTTTTTGTGGATGATAACCCCTAAAAGTTCTGATTTAAAGTTATTTATTATGCATGCAATTGAAAATTCTTGTTGTTCTGGTTAAAGCATTTTATCATGCTTTTTCGATAGGCATTGAATAATGTTTGCTTAATAAGTAACTTATTAATTGCTTATTCTCTGATAGTTCATGAAATACCACATAACCAATCTTTAAAATGCCTAAAACTGATCCCACTGAGCAGAACTGATATTCATGTATACAAATACATGTGTTTGTCTGCCATTTGATTACTGAGTTGCTTTCTTACAAGACTGAAAAGGACTTTCTGGTAGGAAATTATTTTCAGTCAAGATTTTCCTGGCAATTTTTTTTTTTTTTGTTAATTCCTCAAGACTTGTGTTTATTTCTTGGTATTTTATACATATCTATGGCCTGATACCTATATATGATTAGATAGATGTGTAGGAATATATTACTCTTTACTCAGAACAGAAAAGATAGGTTAGCACATATGCATTGAGGGGCAGGGGGTGGTTGTTGCATGTTATAGTGAGACAATATAAATATTTTCATCCTTTTAGTGCATAATTTTTGCCATTAAGTTGGAGAAAGGTTTGATGAATAAGACTGGGGCTACTGGTGGATGTCCCATCCCTGGAAGTGTTCAAGGTCAGATTAGATGGAGTTCGGAACAAACTGGTCTTGTGAAAGATGCCCTTGCCTATACCTTTAGCTATCTTCAGAAATTCCTTCCAGTCCAAACCATTCTTTGATTCTGTGATACCCTCTATCAATGGGTAATTTCACCTGTTTATATTTACAATCTTTGTTATTGCCAGTAT
The DNA here is from genome assembly GCA_013401135.1 of Cettia cetti. Taxonomy (NCBI): domain Eukaryota; kingdom Metazoa; phylum Chordata; class Aves; order Passeriformes; family Sylviidae; genus Cettia; species Cettia cetti. Next base: position 53,180 of record VZUI01036834.1, on the reverse strand, counting down.
TAATCAAGACGTGAGAAGGTAGGATGGAATATGTGCTATGTATATATAATGTGCTTATATGAAGCAACATATGAAAGCTTCAGATTGTTTCTTAAACATTTTTTCTTTTTATTTGTAGAATTGCCCTGATATGCTCAGATTTAAAACTGAGTCAGGCGTCTGTGTATCATGAGAAGGCTGCTGGAGAAGTGTACATTAGTGAATTAGAACAAGCAATGTATGTGTCTTCACTGCTGAGGCGGTATTTATTTGGGACTGCTTTCCCTACAGTTGAGAACTGTTGTTGGGGGAAAATAGTAAAAACCATGATTTCAGAACACACCTTTGGTATATTACCTATGCCCGAAAATTCTATGCATGTTTGGCCAGTGTCCATCTACCGAGTAGTGTATGGTAAAGATTCCTAACACACTAATACTTCGTTATGAAACACTTTTTGAAATATACTTGAGTTTACTTTTTCTTCCTTGGGATTTAGGTGTAGGCAAGAGATTGCACTGAAAAAAGAAGAAACTGTACGCTTGAAGACAGAAGAAAGAAAAATACCTTTTGAAAATTCTCAGCTTAATGGTAGTAGGAATGAGAATATCCTTACTTCAAGTGAAAAGGTTTTTATTTCTGTTTCTTTACTAAATTAGTCTTCCCTTTTTCTTAATACATTTGCTAGTTTGTTTTAAATAATATGTGAGAAGTGCATGAACACAGAAATTGTTTAAATTGTATGCCACCTAAATTCTGATAGCAATCATGTGAAGCTGAGCTGGGTTTGCCTGGCATGTTATTTATTTTGAGGAAGAACAAGATTGGAATCTTTATTCATACAAAGTAAAACTACTTTCCTACAAATGGATTTGGGGACTAATGCAAACAGATTGAAAAAACTGAGAAGCAAAAAAGATACTGTATTCACTCTTGGTCCTGCTTTTTTTCTCTTCTTTCTCCATTATATTAGCATGTAGTGTTTTGCTTACATATTATTTTAAGGGCATGCAAATATTTCAGTTCTGTCTTTACTGTCTTCTCTTTAGGAAGATAATTGCCTTACTGATTTAATGCTTACCTCCACTTTTCTCTTTATTATGGCAGTGCTGCCTGGATTGTCATCACACTGTTTTGCTCTCTTTGTGTATTTTTTCCATACTTGTGCATATAACTTACCTTGTTTTTCTAATTACTAATCCCTCTCAAGTCACCTCTTTTAACTCTTGTACATAGTATTCCTCTCTGAGTTTTAGTTATTACCAAAAATCACCTTTGTAACAGCAGCATATCTGAAGTAATCAATGTGTCATACAATTAGTTTAAATAGTATATACTTACTAGTTCAGTGCCTTTTGATGATTGTAAAATCCAAATCTCAGAAACTACCTGCTGTTCTTGAAATATTTTGAAGTTAGAAAATACAGCCAAGGTGTGGGATATCATAGTTAATAACAACTTGTATTCTGTCTAGTTTGTTTAGAAATTTATGAAGATGTAATACTTTAATTCTTTCCAGGGTTTTGAGGTAAATGCAGTAACAGGAAAAGGACTGAATGCACTTTCTTACCCTCACTTGTGGATTGAAAAAGCTGAAGTACTAATTCAGCTAGGCTTGTATCAACCAGCAAGGCTTCTGCTTTCAGAGGCCCATGCTGCAACTCAGGTACAATACAAATTAAATAGAAAAAGAAACACTAGTAACATGTGTAGAGAAAATGTTCATTTTGATGCAGGTATTCCTCAGAATAATAATAATCAAACTCCAAAGCCAAGCCTTCTCCCACCACCCCAAACCAATTTCTTACTAAGTTTCAACATATATAATACATACATTTAAATATATGGCATTTCAGTCCAACTTTATGGGAGTTCCCTGAATGTTATATAAATTCCTGAAGCAGTGTCAGCATCTCTGTCTACTTTGCAGTGGCCTTGGAAGATATAGGTATATTTCAACCTTGTTTGTTTAAATAGGTGGGAAACATTCAAGGTTTTTTTGGAAGAGAGAGAGAAAGCATTCTGCTCCATCCTCTCAATATTTTGATCTTTTGAGTCTGGTTATTTAATTTTAAGCTTCATTATGGGTTTACTACAATGTTTTGATAAAACTAAAATTATTTTCCAGATTCTGGCAGATCTGAAATAAGTGTCCATAAGTTCCACCAAACAGATCCGCATCATCTTATTTTTATGAAGGATTATATGTTACAGATATTTTCCCTATATCATCTAACATTTTCCACTGAAGCCCTGTGCTTCACTATAAAAGTTACTGAAATAAAATTGCTGCAGTAAAGCCTTTACTTTAAAAAAAATGTAATCGATATACTGTTATTTTGTGTAATAATTTTTCTCATGTAAGGAAAAACTGCCTATGTAAATTTCATATAATCATTAATATTTTCAATAATAATATATGAATGATACTCATAAATAATAGATGTCCCTTTATAAAGTATTAGTTAGTCATTGTAGATTGAGGAAAGTTGAAAATACATTAAAAAGAGGACAGTAATTTTAATTATGTCATTTGTCAGTAGTATCCTGTATGTCCGTATGCTAGTATACAAATATTATACAATATTTTTCCCTTATACAGGACCAGTTATATAGCTTATCACTAGTATAAAGCAGCACTATGAGTTCACTGGATCTCTAGTGCACCCGTACAGTTCCAAAAATACATATTTTGTCACAACATTTTTTCATCAGATGCTGGCAAACACTAGCAGATGTATATATACTAAATAATAGCAGAAAAACAGCTTATTTGCCTGAGGAGATAGAAGGTAGAGGGACAGAAAGAAATATGAAGTAGACGTGCTGTAAGGAATAACTAAGAAATTCAGCAGATATTTGGGGGAATAGCATTTGCTTTTTGCTTCTGTAATGTTAATCTAAAATATGGGCAGACTAAATACAAATAGCAGTAGTGGATTTTTGGTGTATAGCTCACATCTCTTTCTTTCTAGGAGTTGAGGGCCCAATCTGATCTGTCAAGGTGCTTGTACTTACTTGCTGTGTTGGCTAACCTGGAAAGAAACCACAGACAAGCTAAAGCACTCCTTGAGAAAGCACAGCTTCTGGGAGGAAATGAGCAGTTTTGGTATAACAGTACTCTTAGTCTAACAGAAGCAATCCTAGAGGAAGAGGGGGAAAGAAAACTGAGCATGGTAAGGAAATCTTTTGGGTTTGGGGTTTTTTTCGCTCTCAGTGAAAGCCTTTACATTTCAATAAAAGCAAAATTAGGTGTTAAATGCAGTTAATGTTGTTTTTTCTGAGCATTTAACAGACATTAGTTACAGATTCCAAACACGTGTGGGCCACTAGGAATGAGATTATACCCACAGAAATTTAGGATGTTTCTATGATAAACTGTATATTCTTCTGTTGGATTAAAACCATTTATAATCTAACATGTATGACTAAATCCCAGAGATCTGATTCTCTTGATTAGAATTCTTTTGTAGTCAGACAGTTCTGTTAACACTTTCTTTCTTTTGTTCTTTTGTGTGTTTCTTTTTCATATTCAATAAAATTACACCTTTCTGGGTTTTTTTAATTATGTTTTTCCTTCCCAAGTATTTAAAATATTTTTACAAATATTATTTCTAGATTCTGGAAGATACATCTATAACACTTTTTTTTTTTTTTTTTTACTAGAACCCTGTAACATCAAAATATCCATTTAAAGTTAAACCCTTAACTTTCATGAGTTCATGAAAGTTTCATGAGTTTCAGAATAAATAAAGTCTTATGTCTGTGATTATCTAACCTTGATAAACGTCTTGATAAACGGTGCAAGGCTATTTCATGTAGAGGGATTATTTTGAATTTGACAAAACTGATATTTACTGTCTCTTGCTATGTACCTCTAAGATGAATCTGGCTCCATCTTCTCTCCTTGCATGTATGTGCACCATCCATGTAATAATCAAAGTATCTAAGTATGATCATAATTCAAACTTTCTAGACTTATTTACAGTTATCAAGAGCCAGCCATCTTGGGGATAATTGACATGTTCTGTACAAAATTTAAGTTTTCTAAATGAATATTTATTATTATCCATAGACATTTAAAATAGAACTATGAAAATTCTGGTGTTACCTGCAGGCTTGTGAGATACTGGAACATACTGTAAATGTGTTTCAATCTACTTTACTGAAGAGACCGGGCAGACAATCAGAATTGGGTTTTATGATTGCATCCCTTGAAGCCAGGTAAGTTGTCTCTCTCTAAAATATGCCCCGCTTCTAATACGCAGCTATATTGCAAATATATGTAATTTTTACAGTGCTGTCTTATTTTACTATGGCAAATTCTGTGGATTCTCAAGTATTTTTGTTCTAAGTCATTTATGTGGTGGTTTGGGTTTTTGAAATTGAAATTTCTTTCCAAATTTCTGTATTTCCTCACAAATGCTTGCATGTAGCCCTACTACCTGTTATGCTGGTAAACTAGATACCATGGCCTGTTGTGCATAGCTCGCAGTATAGGTTCCCTAAAGGTGCAATGTATATTTGCCTATGCAGAGGAATCTGTTTGAGCACTTCCACAACACTGCTGCAGTCTGCAGTATTGACTGACTTCTGATCTCACCATGAACCAAGAAGCCTGTTCACAGTGAAACTAAACAATGATTCCAGTTCCACTGAAATCCAAGCACAGAGACCTTAAAATGTGTTAGCAAAGGGAGAGAAGTATACAATACTTGCACTCCTGTCTCCTTCCAGAAATGGGAAGCTTTTCAATTAGAAAAGGAAGAATATTATCAGTCTTCTTAGTTCATCTGTATTTAGAAGACTGATTAGGCCTAGTAAGATGGAATAATTAGATATATGAAACAAGTGACATCTCTAATCTCAAAATATAATATTTGGATTTTTTTCAGAATTACTATAATTTGTAAATCACACATTTATGCTTTTTGTAGATTTCTTAATACTTAAGGGAATCCAGAGAGAAATGTGTCTGTTCTCAAAAATTAGCCTGTGCTTTCTGACTGCTGTCCTGTGTTTCATTTTTATTTCTAGAAGAACACTTATTCAGATACATTTTGCCCAGGATCGCATGACAGTTAATGCCAATTCTGCTCAGTTACCACACATTCTACAGGAATCCTACGGTAAATTAGTTCAAATTGAGAAGGACTTTTTTCATCATGGGCATAAAAACTACAGTGCTGAAATACTGCTGGAATGTGCAAATATTCGTAGGTAATACTATACCTCTATATGTCTATTGGGGGTTTTTTTGTGTGGTTTTTTTTAAATGCTGAACTAGTCCATGAAGTGTATTGTTTACTTTTTATAGTCTAATTAAGATGGAAAAGAGCAGATAATATTGTTAGGTTTTACGTACTGGTGTTAGATGTCTGTTTGTATTCTTCATGTGTTCTGTGTTCAGAGTACTATAGGAATCAAGAACTGTTTTCATTGAAGGCAGAGTTCTTTTTTGTTCTCTCTTGAGGTCAAAACAAAGTGTCAGGGTCTCTTAAGTCAGCTTTTTGCCTTCCCATTTGCAGACGTATTTTAGCAGCCACACCAGTCATTCTCTAGTATTTACAGGCTTTTACAATTCTTACTGTTGAAATGTTTCTCTAGAAACTGTGGCAACTGAACATACAGGATCTACATTAATGGCAAAGGGCAAAACATGGTATGCTTGGAATCCCAGCTGTTTGCAAGATACCCCTGAAAACAACTGAGATAGGTTTTGTACCTGATATACTGCCATTGAGTTCCTGCTAAATATATACTCTAGAATATGATCTGCCTTTCTTCTCTTTGAGTCTTGGCATCTTCTTGCATTGCAGCAGAACAGTTCTAAGAATAAGACCTTGGAAAAATAACTTGTACGAGTTCACTTGTCCCAGTTGTACATTTCAAAAACACATATAAAAATGTAGTATTTTTTCATCTATAATTAATCTATTTAGTCTATTAATTAATAGTATTTTATTATGTATGTTCAACAGTGTTGATACTATAAAAATAAGCACTTTCATATACTGGTTCTTTTGAGTTCATGGGTTTTGGGTTTTTTTGTTTTTTTTTTTTCAGGGTGATTGCCAAGCAGCAAAGGAACAAAAAAGACAAACACAGTCACTACCTAGATGCTTATAAGTTAGCTCAGAGAGCAGTATCCAAAACAGAGGAAGTACTTCATAGCATTTGTAGTTTATTGGCATTTAATGAGGTATTGACTTTTTTTCTCCCTTAATTGTGGAAAGGAAACTTAGATTTAGTTGTAATATTCCCTCATTCTTGGATTATCTCATTTGGGACTTCCAGGATTTATCTTCTTGTAACAATAAACATCCTTGGTGCATAGAAGAAAATTTTGCATGCGAAAAGAATTTACAGTTGAAAAGGGGATGAAGAGAGGATTTGTTTGGTCTTTGTCAAATTTATTTAATTCTGACATTTGTCTAATAGCTACAAAAGAAAAAAGTATAAACTTGGAGTTATATTTTGATTCTCTAAATACCTTGATAGTTTAAAATTGTTCAAAATGTGTTTCTTAGAAGGAGCAAAAAGTCTTCACAAAACATTATTATAAATAAAGAATCTCTGTCTTCAAAATAGTGTATTTTGCATAATGAAAGCCTGCAGCCCAGCAAACTAGCACTAGTTTGCTAGTGTGTATGTAGCATTATTGGATATTATATTTGTACCAGGTGCATAAAACGTGAAAAGCAAAAACCCAGCTGCTCTTATTCTATAGAGCTGTTTTGATTGCCTTGTAATATAGTTGACATTAAAGTTTTTCTTTTGAATTACTTAAAACTTCATTGCAATATTTTTGCTCTATCAAGGTTTTAATGCTAAAATGTTTGTTTCTTTGGCTAAAAGAAACACAACATTCTAATTTCTTATCATGTAAATTTGCAAAAGTACTTGAAATTAAAATTCTACTTTCTTTTGTATTTCAGAGTAAAAATGTTAGTATCCCGTTAATGAGACAACTAGCTCTTAGAAAAATAAATCTTGTAGAAATCCTTTTGGATATTTTTCATCTTGTCATTACTGAGAAAAAGCCTAAAAATGTGGAAGAACCATCATTACATGAATTTGTGGAGGAATTCATCATTGAAGATGATGCAATAGAGCAGGTAATACAAAATATTTAGGCCTATGATTTGCATGCAATAAAGCAGGTAATACAAAATATTTAGGCCTATGATTTGCATAAAAAGTATAACAAGGTTTTCCATAGCACAACTTCTTCTACTACTGAGGAAATGGGTTCCTAGACCTGTCATGTAGGTCTGTAGCAATGGAGGTTGAAGTGTACGGTTTTAGTCTTGGGGATGGTTTACTGGCCACCCTCCCCTTATCCCATGTTTTCCATTGGTTGAACTTTGCATATGGATTATATTGAATATAGATTACATTGAACTTTTTTTTCTAAATCAGCTGTTAATGATTTTGTATATCTATTAAAGACAACTCACTTGTAGTTGAAAGTATAATCACATTTAACATATGTCTTTGTATATGAAGATATGTGTGTTACTTTTTTTAAAATGTATTTTTCTGTCTGTGTGGGGACAAATGGGCAAATAAATATAAATATGTATTTTACCAGGACTGGAAGTATATGAAGCACACCATTGTTCATATTGCACTGGCTCAGTTGGCAAACATACAGAATCTTTGTAAAGGCTGTCCCAACATCAAATCCAAATGCCTGTATCTCACTGGAAAAACCCTTCATTTACTTGCCATTAATGTAGATCCTGTATGTTCAGAGATTTACTGGAAGCCAAATGTTATGGTATGCATTTTTTCTTCAGTTAAGTTTATTTTTCTGTGTAAAGTTTATCTGCTCTAATATTTTTTCTATACACATTTGTATAAAAGCTGCTCATTATGTAGTGTTAGGTTTTATATACTGCATGCAAGTCATAATAAAAATGGATGGCAAAATGAGTAATTTCAAAAACATCCTTCTACCTACATGCTATCCACATATAGCTAATTTTTGATTTGTTTGTGAGCTATACTAATTACAATATTTTGAAAAGAGAGAGAGAAAAATTCCTTGAATGCCTTAAAGGGCGAGCGAGGTATGAGCTCTGAATCCATGTGATCGAGAAGTATTGATTTGTAGGTTAAAAGCTTGGGTTTGCAAGTTTCTTTTGTGTTGTAGCAATAACCCCATGTAAAAAAAGGAGAGTTGATGGAGGCATTATAAATTCAGTGATGAATGGAAGTTTTCAGAAGAAATGAGTGGAGGACAAAGTCAAAGTCTTAGAGGATGTATGGGGGTATTTTTTAGTTTGTGTTGGTCATATTGCCTTCATAACATTCTAAGAAATATTCATGGTTGATAGTATTGCTAAATATCTCACCATGAAGGAATTAAGGTAGTGATTTCTTTTAAGATTAATTCTGTTTTCACATAAACTTTCACAAAAGAAATGAAGCCTGCCTTCCTTAATGGAGTGATTAACTGTTCCTCTTTTTTATACTGTGATGGGTAGGAAGATGCTAAATCAGACATCAGAAAATCTTCACTGACTTCAGCAGAATGCAGTGAACAGGAGATGATAAAGAGCAGTTTATCAACTAATAAATGGCGTAAGGATAAGTATAGGAGCAAAATACAGGAATTAAAGGTATGTTGCTCTATGAGCTTGCATTAGAATTTGAATGCTTTCTTTTTATGGAATAATAGTCAACTTAGCCTATCAGTTCTGTTTAAACTGATAATGGCAATGTTGTAACAGAAACTTGATCTTAAAAAAGATAAAAATCTACAAAACACCATACAACAAACAGATTTTCATGACTCCGCTGTGTAGCTCTGTCCTGCTCCTCAGTAGATTGTGTGGGAACTCCTGAATGAGCTTACCCAGTTGCTCCCAGAAAGAAATAATTTCTCCTTCAGTTGTTTCCCACTGATTGAGCATGTATCAACCAGGACTAGATGAGCAGGCGGTTTCCTTCTGCCTCACAGATTTTTTAAGGGAGCATAACATTTTGCAGACTGGGAACAAAGAAAGGAATTACTTTTATCACAAAACCTTTGTGAAATTCGGTGAGGTGATCTCTGTTAATTACTGCATTTGGAAGCACATTAGGAATTGGGAACGTACAGTTTGTGTTGCTAGTAAAATCAATAAATACCTGAGGTAAGAGATACATGGGTTAATTTGGACTAAATATGGTTAACTGTCCACAGAAACAATTGTATTGATCTTTGGTTCTGAACTGCTCATATTGCCTGGAATTTAAAGTCTGTTCTGCTGAGTACACATTTTATATTAGAAGAAATTTCTGTGTTAAACCAATTATTTTTTAATATTGTATTATAGGTGCTGGTGTCTGCTAAAAATTATTCAGTATTTGCATACATTAAGTGCCTTAAAAAGAAAATGCATTAAAATTACTCATTAAAAAGCAATATTTATCTTCTCTAATGTGCTGTAATTGGTGTACGTATAACAAATACCTAATATTAACCAATTTTAATATAAAACCTTTTGTTTTTATCATGTAGACACAGCAAAGGATGGCTCAGAAGTATCTTTCTCAATCCAGTGAGGCTTTGCTGCAGTCTATGGCTATTGCATTCACTTATAATGTTACTGATGTACTGGCTCTTGCTAGTTTGGAAATGGCTGAATGCTTTCGACAGTTGGATCCAATTTCAACTAGCCAGTTTTTGGCACTTCATCAGGTAAGGCAACTAATATTTGTGCTGCTTTTCAGTGGGAGGATGTTTGAAGTTGGATAAACTAAACTGTATTTGCTTAATCTGGAAGCTGGTCATACAGAACACATGAAGGGTTATGTGTAAGAACTAGTGTGTAATATAGGTCATCAAATATCTGATATATTTGCTAAGTTTAGAACATTTGATCAGTGTATTTTTAGCAATTGTATCTGTTGTGTTTGACCTGACATTTTCATTGATGATTACATACATGAAAAAATTTTAAGGATTAATTATTACATTGTCACTAGCAAACATAAGACATTGCCACAAAATAGTTTTTTCCCTCCCTAACAGATAATTTTGAAAATGTTTCTCTGGATTTATTCAATCATTATTTTGAAGTAGGTAATTCAGTTTACATTGAGTTTGTTGGATTGATACCTGCACAGCATGGTCCCATAGATGGCTTGTGAATGGTTTCATGCATGAGAATATGTGCCTCCATCAAAGAGAAGATGCAGAATGGCTGTTAGGCTTACATTTCCTTCTTCAGGAACAAATAACCCATAGTTCCTAGTTCAAAGGACAGGATGTGTGTGTTTGCTGAAAGAGAAGTTAATATAGTCTTACCCATTATTTTGCTCTTCGTAGAAGTCTGTTGTGTGATATGATGGGTGTTCATTAAAGCACAGAAAAGACTCAGCTTACATGAGGCTAAGAATGTAGTATTTACCATTCCATGTGGACCTCGGATGATTAAATGCAGGAACCTTGATGATAAATGTAGACAAAGAAATCAATTCCAGCTATTTGTATTTAAGAAATTTTCCTTAGTTATTGTCAGACTGTTTTCATTAACCTGTAAGAACAAAGGGCAGTCGTCTGCTAGTTCATCTCACATTTCAAGTACGAGAACTTCTCTTCAACATAGATATATATTATAAAAAACATCGTGTATATATTTATTCATTTTATTTTTGTTAAGGAAAATAAGTAGATGTAACACTTTTACAGAGTTGTTCAGTGTCTATGAAGATGAAGAGTATCCTTCTAACTGCTACCTCCAACACCAGCAGCTCTCAGCTGGCAGCATTGCTGCATCTTCAGAATCACTTAAAACAAAACAGAAACACAAGTGATCTTCTAAAATGTGTGGAACAGCAATTGACTGCTAATTCAATGGTAACATTCTGAGTTACTTATTAGAGGTTTATATATATGTTGTATAAATGCACACAGAGAGATATATGTGTGTGTACAGGACATGGGTTGGTGGTGGGTTGGCAGTGCTGAGAGAGCAGTTGGACTTGATGCTCTCCAAGGGCTTTTCCAACCTGAACAATTCTGAGATTCCAAGAGCCACACCTGCACTTTCCCCTGCTGCCAAAATCTTGCCACTTGAACCAGATACAATTTTATATAGTACTTGTTGGTGAAGTGTCTCTAGTAAATTTTTTTTCAAAAATATATGTTACTGTTAATTATTCTACTAATTTCCTTTGCTAATACTCTGCTAGTATTTGATAGCGTTTTAACTTCAGAAATTGTGTAGTGGCCATAAAAGTCATGTTGTTATGGAGAGTGGATATATTACAGATACTAAATATTTGTAATTTGTTTTAAATAATGTTTACACGTTCTTCTGCACTGCACAAAAATTACATGACCACAGAATCGTTGAGATTAGAAAAAAATCTCTGAAGGTCATCTTGTAAATCCCACTGCTCAAGCAAGGCCCACCTAGAGTTTGTTGTCCATGACCATGTCCAAATGGCTTTTCAGTTATCTCCAAGAATGGAGGCTCCGCAGCCTCCTTGGACAACTTGTGCCAGTGCTTGCTTCCCTCACAGGGGAGCAGTATTTCCTGTTGTTTGGACAGAGCTTACTGTCCTGGCACATCTGCTGAGTGTTTGGGCCTTTAAGTACATTCTTTCCTAGAATTACTATCAATTTTCTAATGAAAGAACTGAGAGTAGGGTTTATAAAGTCTATGAAAATAATAGTACTTTCGAACTATTGACAGGCGTGGAGAAACCTCTGTATTCCTGTTGAACATTTTAATATAGTGGATGAATTGCCGTCCAGTTTCTACATAGTTATTCTCCAGCATTCAGAAGACAGGTATGAAATTCCATCATTTTGATTTAGCATTCTTTGTTACAAATATAATCTTTTTTTACCTGGTTGAATATTGCTTTTCACTTCTAATTTTGATGGACTTGAATTTTAGAATAATGAACTGATTAATATATAAATAAAACTGCCTTCAGCTCAGTTCTATGTTTTCTGTTCTTTGTATTTCCCTAATTATTTCTTAAATCTCCTGAGATGACTTGAAAGATTTCATGCCATTCTTGATATCTTTCCCAAGTTCTCTTAAGAGTCTCCTGCTTTTATTGCTTATGCTCTTGGAAATGTTAGAAGGGATCATATTTAGCTTTGTAAAGCCACCAATTCCCTGATTATTGCAGCCTAATTAGCTGCAATAAATTAGCTCATAAATTGAGCTATAGCAACTGACTACAAGAGCATTTGCCAGTTTTAGAAGTCTTTAACACTTGTCATGGAACAAATAAAAATCTACCTCATTGGTTATACAGTAATAAAAGAATTTACATTACCACTCTCAGTTTGTTCCAGCTAGAATTTGCAGATTTTTGCACCCAAAATGGGGGTAGTTACTGCATCATGAGAATATTTGTGAGCACACTAAATTAGAAGGCAGTAATTACTCACCTGATAAATATTACTCATATAAACAAGGCCAGACAGTCAAATAATCTATCCAGCACTTTTCTGCTTTCCACAGGTCACAGTTGTACAGTTCATTGATTGAGATGCCCAAAGTAAGTACTGCACAGCAGAAAGGAAAACTCAATCAGCAGATGGGTAAGTACCACTTTTAAGAGATAAAAACCATTGCATTGTTGTTATGAGAAGGCTCATAACTTTTACTGTTGCAGTTAGTAAAATTTTAAAATACTCTTTTGAATAATTTCAAGTCTTCTTAATTACCAAGGAACATAAATTGATAAATATATGTTTCATTATCAGATGTCATGTATCTAGCCACAATTTATGTAATTTTTGTTTATATTTGAAGGCTGAAGTTGTTATTAATAATAGTAGAGTTTTTTTCATAGTATGTTTCTCTATACAATTTGTTTTTATTTCTATCTCTGAATCTAGATTTTATTTTCAAAGAATACCATGACTAGAAACTGATGATGTTTGTACAATCATTTGTTCAAGTACAAATATGTCTCAAAAAGGCTCTTAAGAGGGTGTTATCCTTCTTTTAATAGTGCAGGCAAAAGTTTCTCGATTTCCTGTGAATCCTGATGTGTTTCATGTTTTGTTGGAAAAAGTGAGTCTTTACAAGCAGCAAAAGATGAAGAATCATCTTAAACAAACTGTTGTTCACACATTGCAAGAGTGTGTCTCCAAAACAGATGTGGTAATATATTTTATTACCTTATAATTAAAATTTGGTGGAAAACATGTACCAAAAATATGGTAGACATTCTCTATGCAGATATTTTCAGTTCATTCCAAATGTGGCATCCCTAGTCTTCACAGTTACTATATGCTTTGTACTCTGCTTCAGAATCTAATCTCACTGTGCTATTGTTGCTGTATTTGACATTCAGGAGCTTTGAAATGTTCATAGTTTATCAGAATTGAAATTATGCAGTTGAGATCAGTTTACTTGAAAATGTGCCTTATTTCAGAGATTTTCATTTGCTTATGTACACTGCCTTTCATATCACGTGAAAGTCCCTGCTGCTCCAAGGGAAAAAAAACCAAGATCAGAGATTGTAACCCTTTAATTAAAATAAAACTACCTTAGCCAGAGATTTATTACTTATTTCCAACACAGAATTCTAAGTTTTTTGTTGGGGCATGCAATATCTTCTGCCGTGTAGTTCTTTATTTGGGTGTAGTTGATCCAAGTAGTCAGTTAGTCACAAAATTTTGCCTTAAAGACACATTTTGTTGGAGTCTAAGTTTGTAGAACAGTCTTAAATTCTAGATAATAAAACTTTTCTGTAATTGTAATTGCCGGAAGGCTCAGTTCTATAAGAACATTATCACAATCAGTGAGCACAAGCTGTGTCACATGTAGGTACTGGAAAAACCTACAGCTTTCACACTGGTTATCTCCAAGGTGACAGACAGTTTTCTATATGTGACATGTACAAGTCTAAATCCTAGCATATTACTTTTAATTTTGGCTTCATTACATAAAACTTAGGTTTTTCAATTCCAAAGAAAACTCACTGTTAAATATAGCATTAACAAAAGCTAGTACAGGCCTATTTTCTTAACTAATGTAAAGGTAAAATATACAGATAATATTGAACTTTCTGTACAAGTTTTCATTGTTTTAATTACTTTAATTTGACCATCTTGGTTTAAGACAATTTTAAGAGACGGACACTCTGAGTTAACCTCCCCTTGTAGCTTTAACCAATCCCTTTCCACCAGTAAGGAGAAACAAGTAGGAGCAGATATAAATGAAAAAATAACAGTTTAAAAAATGAAAGATCAATAGACAGAAATAACAGTAATACTCATTAGTTGCTGAAACCTCATGGACTCCCTGGGAACAAAGAGAAGCTCACAGTGGCAGGATGACCCCTTCCCTAGCATGGGCATGGAGGGAGGCAAAGGGAAAATGGCATCAATGCCCCAGTCTGTCTGCCAGTGGCAGCTCTGCCAGCAAAGGCAGCCGGCACACTCTGGTGACTGGCACTTGGGCAAGGGCTGGAGCTTGGGACTTGGCCTTCCTCTTGAGAGAAGATCGCTGGGCAGCTGGCTGGGGAAACTGGGCGCCTTCTCACCTCAGCAGGCACTGCTGGCAGGCTGGGGTGACCACATAGAGCAGGGCCACTGCTTCCCTTGCTTTGGTGCTAGCTGTAGACAGGCGCTCGTGGAATTTGCCCTGAGAATGTCCAGGACTGTGAAATGTAGCCTCTCAGGAAAAAAACCCCACTCATAGCAACCCCTAAAAAAAAACACAAAAGAAAACCAAAAAGGGGAGCCTCCACCTGCAGTGCCTCAGTTCTACGGCAAAAGCCAAGAGGCAAGAGGGCTCTGCTTGGGCAACTGACTTTTACAAGGGACAGGCACTCTCCTGCCCCCTGCTTCTGGTTCTGGCTGCAAGGCCTGAAAGAAACGGTGACAATTTTGGGCACAGATAGATATAGGATACAGTAACAGTTTAGGTTACCCTGGACATTGACCAATCTGGTTCTTGAATTTTAGTTCTGTTTTATTCATCATGTTAGCATGTTTCTCTTAAAATACCAAGTATTGCAGATGATCAAAGTGCTGCTGATCACTTTCTCTTGTCTGTGGCTAGCCTTTGTTGTATTGGCAAGTTTGTAAAGATTTCTGTAGTTAGGTAAGTAAAATAAAAAAAGGTGCTAAGATACTGTCCGTTTGAACAGGTGAAAAAACACAAATGACTTATGTTTTTAAAAAGCATATGCATTAAACTCCCAGAACTTATGCATGCACCCTGTACTGAGCCATACAACCCTTGAATGAGGAGTTCACTCGTTAACACCAACACTCTTCACCATTTAGTGGAGCTTGTTTGTCCAGTTAGTGGATTTGTGTCCATCTACGTTGGGTTTTACAAACCTCAGTTTTCAGTGTCTTTCTCTCCTACATGATTCTATTTTCTCCTTATCTACTTTCTTCATTCTGATTAGGTTTTTTTTTCCTAAATTGGCTCCACTCATCTCTTGGCATGCTTTCATTTGCTTCTTCTATGTTCACCACACAGTTTCTGCTCACTTCTCAAAGTTATCCTTATGCAATTTCTTCTCATTATTTGAAGAAATTAATTACAATTTCTTTCTGCTGTATTTGCCATTCTCCATTGAAATTGCTAAAGATTATTAATTGTTTAAATAGTAAGTATTGACACCTTCTGGTAATTCTTAGGTTAGAGTATTTTTATAGTATTTTTCAAAATGTTGGTACAAAAGTGAAATAAAATAGTTTTGAAACCAACTTCCTATATTTATATTTTCCGGTTTATGATCTTTCACATTATTTTATTTAGTCTCTGATTTAACATATTACAAAATTTATATGTATAATGGCATTTAACAAGGATGAAGATTGAAAGTATTCTAAATTTTGTTTCTATGTGTGTGATAGACTCCAACTGAGAAAACAGATGATAGTGAGCTTGCTTTGACATCAGATTTCTCTGAAATAATAGAAATTATGGAAGAATATCTGAAACCAACACTGTCACTGTTTGATTTTTCTGCTATCAGGTAACTATTTGATTTGATTATCATAAATGAAAACAGAACTGTGACTCAAGTTCCTCAAATAAAGGAATGGTTTTAGCAGGGATATTCTATTGGATGAATGTTTCATGTCTTGAAAGTGAGTATATTCAGAATATGTCAGACTAAGAGACTGAGTAATATGGTAGACTAATGGCCATTTCTGATAAGCACTGTTCTCCAGCTTAAGTTATACTTAAGTTGAAGCTCAAGATACAACATTATAATTAAACTGTTTAAAGATGGGATTTCTAAAGGACAGGAATTTCAGAGGGAGTGTGTCCTTTGTGTAAAATGTCACTGAAACTGAAGCAGAGATTGAAGCTGGTAACATTTTCCATGAATTTCCTCCTCCCAGAGAATCCCGGTGTTCAGCAGCTGAAACAGGAAAAAAGAAAATGAAAGATAAGGACACCAAACAAGTTGGAATGCGGGGTATGTGCTTCCTTGAGTAGTGTGTGTGTGCGCGGGTGCATGTATGGACAGATACCAAAATCCAGTAATTTCAATTTTAATTTTATTGAAAACAAGGAAAGGACAAAGGCTTTAGCACTGTTTTTTTCTGTTTTATTTTCTATATAAAGTCAAATGTTTCAGTATACTTTCAAAGACAAATTTAGGTGCTGGAGCAATGTTTCTGCATTTTTTTAGAGTCTTCCAAAGCATACAATCTGCAGACACCCAAATGAAATGTCTTTATCACAAACCAGTTTTTCATGAGAAAAGCTAGAATAAACAACTTTCTTCAGTCAGTCCATCTCTTTGTTTTGTCTTTCCTTTTGCTTTTAGCTTTGTGGGCTTTCACAGATTGTTAGCTGGCATACAAGCCTAATGCTACAGTATGTCTCTAAACACATCTCAAGAGTAATTCTGCTAAAATTGGAGAAATTGTCTCCCATGCATCTGCTCTCTCTGTAAAACAGAAAAATTGCCATAATAATATTTAGCACTTTTTTCCTAAATAGCAGAAACAAAAATTTTCTACAGAACAACACAGTATTGCATAAGTGTTCCTTTACAACTCTATTCTGTTTAGCCAATCACTGCAGTGGCAATTTTGCATTTCCAAACATTGTTTTCCTGAATGTATTGCATATACCTGGACTTGGACCTGAGATGGTTGGTTATTAATATGGGGATATTTTTCCCTTTGAAGAGTTGATGCTAACAACTGCATAGAAATTTGAGAACATCTTAAGAGTAATGGTATAAAAAGAAATATTTTTTTTCATGCACTTACTCCACATTACAATGAAGTTCATGTGTCATACAATGGATAAAATTTAGGTTTTTACATCTAACTGCAATTGTTTATATATAAATTGAGAACTAAATCTCAATCATGTTCTGTCACATCTCTTTAGATACATCTGTGGATTTAGGATTGTGTGTGGTATTACTAGGGGATACATTATTTATGGAATTGCCTTTGGAAGCGCTGAGTATATTTAAAGAGAAAGGAATAAGTTCTGTGTCCAGAGATTTTTCCCTACAGTTTCTCTACAATCGACTACATTGGACTGAGTCAGGTACTATTAGATAAATGTTTTTTTCTTTGGCATAATGATGCATAAGAAAGGTACTTAAAAATTGAAATATGAATTGTGGTATATAGTTTACTTGAGGACAAGCTCATCCACTAGGTTTCCAGTATTCTAGGTGGACTAGATAGTGCACTAGACTTATTTCAGTAATGTACAGGCTGATTATAGGTGCAGCAGTAGCTAATTTAAAATAACCTTCACACATTAAAGAATCATGTAAAACTCAGTGGAATCTAAAATTCTGAACAAATTTACAAGCATGTTGTTAAAACTTTAAAGCTATTTTCTGCTGCAATAAAAAAGGAAGTAAGAATTTACACTTCTGTAATTTTTCTTTATCATTACGGTAAGACTTTGATTGAAATACCAAATGTAAAATGTGACTTTGAAATATTTTCATCTCAGTTTGTGTGCTACACCTGGGCAAAATCAAATCCCCGCAGGCTTTATAAACGTTCCCTACTGCTGACACTTATACCCTACATAAACTCTTCAGCAAAATGATGTTAAGTAAGGTAGTTGGACAGTTGGTAAACTTCTTATGGCATCTTAAAACTCATTTCTTAGATCTAGAAGTGAGTGATAAATGCAGGCAGTAAGCCATTTTTGTATGAATCAAAGATACCTTCTATTATGAATAAAGTTTAAAATTTTAAGCTGCATTTTTCTCATATGTAGAGAAAACCACATAAAATTATTGAAACTAGCTGGTCCAAGATAAAAAATAGACCAAGTGTAGAAAATCTCACTCAGTACCATGGAAGTATGCTGTTCCAGAGGGGTTCTTGTATTGTGTCTGTATCTGTAATATTTAGTAATACTTAACCTCCAGTACAACCTGTTTTCTGTCTTTTGCATTTCACTCCTTCTTTCAAAAGGAAAAGAATTGTAAGTAATCTGAGATTAGAATATTTTCAGTTTACATACTGTTAGACCTTTCAGAAATACAAGTTTTAGAACATGTAGGATTTTTTGTATTTCTGTTTTTCCCTTTTTCAGAGTGGAACTTCTTACGGTTGCATAAGTTTAGAAGTAGACAAATGAGAGGGACCATAGCTGAACAGTCTCTTCTCGCAGTTATGACAGAGGCCATGGAATGAGCCAACATGAGCAATATGATATTAATGTGTATCGCAAGCTTCCATGAACTTCCAGGGCAGTCAGTGATGACTGGCTGAGATGTACTCTGGGTGATAATCATATATACAGTGAGAAGCATAAGACAGTTTTCAGTGCTTTTTAAAATTCCCATAAAGAAATAAAAAATCCAAGTCAAACATGAAACTTCCTTTTTCCTTTAGATCTCTGTGTGTCCCACAGAAACTTCAGTTATTACATTAATATCAACAATTAATAGATAATGGTAAATTACTTAGAAAGTGCTTTGATGATCACTGTTCAACTCTATCCAAAATCGGCAGTGTAATGAAGCATTTTCATGTCTAAGGGATCACATCTCCTCCTTGTTTTCCACTTTAAAGCCTTTATTTTTAGGCAAGAGGGTTTAGGTAATGTCCTTATCTTGCTGTGTTTTGAAACGAATTTTTATTTTTTAGTTTAATCTGTTGTTCTTATTTTTATTATTACTACTAGTAGTACTATTACTGCTACTACTTCATTATATTAAATACAGTCTTCAAGGACATTTATTTGCTAAAACTGCTTATATATTAAATTTTTTTTCTTTTCATTTTCATAGGAACTGAATTTAAAAAAAAGGTTGAAGTATCTAAAGAAAAAGCCACAAAAGCTCATCAGAAAAAAAATGTCCAAATGGTGAACTTTCTAGATTTTTTCATAAATAACCAGAGAACTTACATAGAAAAGTGTGAAAGTTGATTGCATGGAATCTCATTATGCATGCTAGAATTCTGAAGTGGAATGAATGTCACATAAATCCATAAGAATCTTGGCTTCCTGTTGATTTTGCAAGGAATATTTCTTTGAAAAATCACACTTTATAAATGGGATATATTTAATAACCCACAAAAGATGCTGCTTAAAGCTACTGAAAAGAATTTCTGCAACAAACTATTGTATTTTATATGGTGAATAGATATGTTTTTATAAATCTATATTTATATTTGCATATATATCTATGTATGTGCACACACGTGTGTATATATATGTAATATATGTATGTGCATTGTAACTAATGCAGAATAGTTTATTAATTTCCACTGACAATTGAGTACCATGATGCTTCTAAACCCTGTTTCAAAACTTCATTAGTTGTTTGAGGTGTCTTTCTCTTAGTTGTTTAAGACAAAGAATGCAATACTGTGAGTATTTAATTGAAACTTTAGCACATAAGAGAATATGTATTTTTTTAAATTGTAGGCATCAAATCGTGATCTGCGTTCCACTTGCTTGCCTGTTGATGCACGTAATTTAAAATGTATCCTTTCACAACCTATTGGCTCAGTGTATCAGCTAAATTTCCTTCTTTTGTTGCTTGAATAACATTGTTTGTGATTAACTGTTTATCAGATATTGTGGACCCCTATAACGAAGGAAGAGAAGCAGGTAATATATATTAAATAATATTTTATTCACAATCTACCTGTAGTATTTAGAATTTTTTTGTACCAAAAAATGAAGTCATGACATCAAGATGTTGGCAAAAAAGCATTCCTTTTCATCAGAACAGCACAGCTTGTTGGCTGTAATTGGTGCATCTGTGAAACAGTATAACAGTTAATGCAGGTTTTTTAGTTAAATCACAGAAAGACAAACTGGGTTGGAAGGGACCTGTAAGCACATCTCATCCCACCCCTGCCATGGCAGGGACACCTCCCACTGTCCCAGGCTGCTCCAGCCCCAATGTCCAACCTGGCCTTGGGCACTGCCAGGGATCCAGGGGCAGCCACAGCTGCTCTGGGCACCCTGTGCCAGGGCCTGCCCACCCTGCCAGGGAACAATTCCTTCCTGATACCAAAACTAAACCAACTATGTTTCAGTGTGAAGCCACCTGTCACTACATGCTCTTGTAAATAGTCTCTCTCCATCTGTCATGTTAGCTCCCTTCGGGTGTTGAAATAGTTACTAAGTCTAATGGAAAAGGAGCTACTGAACAATCAGTGGTATAACAGAATGTGTTTGCAGTTGTCCTTCACAGCAGATCAATATAAAAACACTCTATATGCTCAATGTCTGACTCTAGAATGTATCTTTTAACTTATACTTGGTATGGAAATGTAGTTAAAAGGAGAAAATTGTTTATCATTCAATGTTTATCATTAAATCTCTTGGAGAGAAGAGGTGGTTTTGGAGTCTTGCTTTCTGGAATTGGGACTCTGAAAACTCAGTTTATCTGCCCACTTCCGAGCCTCTGCAACAGAACCGTATGAGCAGCACTGGTTTTCAATTCTTTACCATTTTCTCAGAGTATTTAAATTTTTTTTCTTTGCGTTCTTAACCTGTCTACCAAATAATCCTTTTTCATTATAAAAGACACCTTTCAAGTGGGCATTCCAATTTTACTCTGAAAATGCCAAAATTGTTTTAATTTTAAAAGCCATACTTAGGTTTCAAACAACATGAAATCTAATGATGACCTAAAACCCACTAAATATGACAGTGTCATTTTAAAGTTATTGAAATTGAGATTGCCCAGTGTAGTTTGTAGTATGTTACATTCATAATGATGAAATTCTGTTGTTACAGAAGCTTCAAGTCCTTCCCAAAAAATACAGAAAATACTAGAAAAATACCATAACCTATTTGCACTGCACTGGGAAGGTGTCGTTGGCAATACGTGTGCTCCAAGGTATGTAATATTCTATCTACTTTCTTGTTTAATCCTTATTTCTTGTTTAAAATTGTGCCTATATTCAGAGACTTTGTTCATAAAATAGGGTCACATTTTACTGAGCTGATAAACACATAGCAAACCATTGTTTTATCAAACACAGATCTAGGTTTGTAGACAGAATCTTTTAGGGATCTGAAATAAAATGCAGCAAAGTGATTTAGCCGGGTTGGTTTTGTCAGAGTTAGTGTATATGTAAATAATCTAATTTTGATAGAAAGTCTTCTGGTGCAGTCTTTGATGAATACACATATGTGAGCATAAGTATAATTTCTTGCTTTGCTCATAATTGTTTGTAAATCCAAGTGGTAAAACCACAGCATTTCTGTGCGCCATCAGGCAACTGTAGATGCAGATGGTACATCACACAGTTTCCAATTTCAAACATTGATCGTGAAGCTAATATTGTTTTATGGAATCTGCTCATAAACATGCTCTGTTCTTTGTAGAAATACTTTACTATTAAGATCATAGCCATGGAAAAATAAAAGGGATCTCAAGAGGTCAAACAGTGACAAGCCCTATGAAACAACATGGCCATCACTGGACCTTCCTTCCTAACTGCTAGTTTAACAGTCAGTCCTTTGGAGTTTTCTCTACTTAGCTAATACCACTGAGCAGGTATTCTAGTATTTTTTCATAACAGTTGCGAAGATCATTATTACCAAATTGCAGGTTTTGCTACCAGCTAGCCTGATTATCTACATCTCTTTTCAAAAACTAATTGCTCGTGTCCTGATGGGTATGTACACAACTACTCCCTTTGAATGTTTGACAAAGACTGTATTTTAAAGCTGTACAGGACATACAGCAATTTTTTTAAAAAAATTTGGGTTTTTTTGATTGCAAGGCTGGTATTTATCTAAAAATACACTATGCCTCTTGCTCACTATGAGATGTTACTGAGTATTCATTTTAATACAAGAGCATAGTATTAATAATCCGTATGAGTTATTACAGTTGTCACAGAATTCTGCAGCCATGTTTCTCTTCTTCCTTTGCATGCTGACTTCTCTTATATTTCTGGAGTAAATAGCACTGAAGCGTTTGCGATGGAAAATTTCTGAAAAGTATTCTTGTATAACAGTAACATGAAAGTAACTTCCTTTCCTTCTTCTTTCTTTCTTTCAGCCAAGCTGAATGGGAGCAGTTGCTGACAAAATGTAGTGCATTTCTGTTCTATGGGATGGAGAGATTCATGTCTCATGTGTTGCTTAATTGGTTGGTTGCTATGAACATCCCAAGTAAGATAAGCAAATTGAGAAATATTTTTAATTACTGCAACTTTTATTCCTAGATGTGTCATACTGTATCTTTATCACTGTATTGATGTTGGCAATTAAGGGCTTTTTTCTAGATCCAGGAGTTTTAGTCAGAAAACCTTTGTATTATGTAGGTTTTATTCTGTTGCATAGCTTTCTTGTTAATCCTCACAAATAAGCTTAATCCTTCTTCATTTCCATGTGTTGGAATTTCTTAGGTTTCAAAAATAAAGTCATAATCTAATGGTTTTCTGTGGAATTTAGTATTTGGTTGCAAGGTATTTTTTTAATGGTAAGAACAACCTTTGCAGTGCCACTTCAAAATCTGCTGAGGCAAAGAACTGTCCATCAAGGCTGGGTTAATGCTGAAAGATTACTCTGGTACTACAGAGCATTTGTAGACTCTGAGAAGGTATTTTTCTCTGTTTCTTCACAGCTGATTAGTCTTTCTATTGTAACATAGGGCTTAGATTCAGGACAGGTTTTTCAGATTCACAATCTTCCTTTCTCCTACTGTTTCCTTGCAGTTCTGGATGAGGCTTGATTTCGGAGTTGTGCTGAATTTGTCAGGGTAGCTATATTGTGAAGACATGTGAAAGTGAGAAAGAGGGTACACATCAGATGGTGAAGCCCTATAGAGCAACAGGAAGCTGTTTCATGCAGCTTTGATTTTAGACGTGATTTCAAAATCTATATGTAAATATTACAAGAAATAAGAAAATATGTTTTCTATATACATGGATCATGTCTGAAGATGATGTTTCAGATCTCCATAGACAAGATATTTACTGCTCTGGCAACTTTTGGAAAGTTGTTAAACCTTGCCCTTTGTCCTACTCTTAAAATATGCCAGAATTAATTCTGTCTGAGATTTCTGAAAGCTCTAACCTAGACCAAATATTAAGTATTCAGTTTGGTTATTTACATAGTGTAATAAAATAATATATCGTTGCTAAATCTGAGCATGAGACCAGGCTGAAAAAGAGAATGCAGTGGTTTAGCAAATTGTGAAATGCAAGATTATGATACTAATTAACCTTGCTTTATGCAGGGTGTAATTTGGGAAAATCTACTGGAAGATATACTTCACTGAGAATAATCAGTTAATAATTGATAATTTAAGGTGTGATTGCTTAAGGGGCAGAGTTACAGAACAGACTCAAGAGATGGACTACAAATTAGACAACATACCCTTGCTAGTGTTAAAAACCCCCCAATGTCTGTGTAGAGGTACAGGAGTGTCACGTGCAAACTCTGTGAAATAATTTTCCACTCTATGTAGTATTCCAAAGGTCTCAGCTGGAGAAAAATATCTACCACATAGAGTAAGTTACTGCTGGAGAACATTAGGAGTGGTCAGAAGGCTGCACCACAGCTTGTGTGCTTACTTTTATTAATAGATATGTATGTGCATTGATACATTTATATGCATTTAAAACATACTTTTAGAGGAAAGATTGACATATTGAGAGGAGACATGATGGAAGTTTTAAGTATGTCAATGACTTTCCAGGCGTAAAGGTAATTTACTTCTCATCTACCTGGCTTAGGAGAATAACAGATTTAAGCTACAGCAAACCAAACAGTAGGGAAAACCTTTTAATTCTGAGAGTATTCTCAGTTATTTCACTGGAGACCTTTAAGGAAAATTAGGCGTGTTAGGGATGTAACTTGATTGTGAGTTGTGGAGAGGAGCTGTTGGATAAAAAAAATGACAATACCTGCATACCATAAACTCTTCCAAGAGTTCATAACTACAGAGTTGGGTGATACAGGTAATTTGCTGTAATAAGATGGTATGTGGACTTCATTACCAATTATACTAATGTGGCATAGGAAAAAAACCATGCAAAACACTATGGAAAAGTGTAGCAAAATTACATGAAATAATGCTAGGATGAGTTTATTAGTGTACATTTACATAATACTTAACAATTGTGGCTGAAATATGTAGATTTTATACTAGTGGTTTAGATTATGTTCAAGAAAGTAATTGACTTACAAAAGACTGATTTACTTTAATTATGCTGGGTGTTATTATTAGTGCAAATACCATTGCTGTGTTTTTTTCCAGAATGCCATTTGGTGATTCTTCTGGATCTGGTACGATCACAGCAAAGTTACCAAAGAATTACAAACTCTGATACCCACAAAAGGTAGGTACAGTTCACAATAAGGCAGATTTTTTCTAAGTTAGCATTTTGAGTTATGAATATTATCCTTTACTTCTGCAAGTAAAAGAATTTCTTTATCAGACTAAATAGGATGAAAGGTCTGTTAGAAGGCAGTGGTAAGAAAATATGACACAGAAACATTACACATACCTCACAAGTCTGAAGGCAAGATTCTCAAAATGTTCTAGTTGAATACATAAAATTTACCTTTAACAGATAAACTGCTGAGGAAAAGTTTAACAATCAGTCAGATTTTTATTTAAATATTTTTTTTTGGCATGTGTAGAGCAATGCTGTCCCGAGGGAGATGCAGTGATCATCACGGAGTCGAAGCGAGAAAAGATGAAGTTTAATTTTTTCTATAGCTTATATAGATTTCTAAAAAAGAGACCAGATTGGAAGACTGAGGTTCAACCTCTTCAACTCCACTGGTCTTAGAAAGTGTCCATCAATTGTCCTTTCACAGAAAGGAATCCAAAAACATGATAAAAGTTCTATAAACATCATTTTGTTTACATGAAATTTCTGACTCCAAGGCTGAATGCTGGGAAACAAGGCGACAGGCATGTTAAATAACTTGTTCAGAATTTTTAATGTTAATGGCAGCTTTTTTAATCTTTAAAAGCATTTCAGTATTTTCATTGCTTTTAAGTTGACAGCTGGTAAGGGTTTGCATTCTTTCATTGCATGTCCATTATGAATTCATGACAGATGCCACAATGTCCTAATTTTATTCATTATTTAGTCCATGCTGAATTTTCAGATAAGCTGATCATACTCTTGAGGGATGAGATGCCTTGCAGAGGGATGTAGATAGATTGGAGTGTTGGGCAATGGACAGTGACATGAAATTTAACAAGAGCAAATGACAGACTCTTCACTGGTGACAGATTGATGCTGGATGCAAGTGTAAACTTGGGGAGGGGTGGCTGGAGAGCAGTCCTGCAGAAAGGCACTTCAGGCTGAGCCAACAGCGTGCCTGGGCAACAAGTGAGCAAAGCACATCCTGGGGACATAAATATGTCTTGACTTTTAAAATTATTTATTCCATGAAGAAGAAATAGAAAAAAACCCTCTAAAAATACTGCTTAGTTGGTGCAAAAAAGCATTAGTTAAATCCAGTTGTAAGATAGGTTATACACACATCTACATACGTAAATATGCAGATGTCTGAGTGTATAAACAAACTCCTGGTGTGTTTTGATATCCTTTTTTATTCCAAACAGCCATTTCCTAAAGTAAACCAAAACACAATTTCTTAAACTAGTTTTTCAAACTCAAAATTTTTGAAGTCTCAGTTTAATAGTTTGGTGAATTTATTAGTAAGACAATTTTTTGTTTAAATCCAAAAGTTTCCTGAGAATTTAGCACGACATTCATTTAAAAATGAGTCACATAAACTCCATAAACAATCTGACAGCATCTCCCCAAAACATTGCAGAAAACTTTAATTACCATTTTTTGATAGTTACTATAAAAAGCAGATCTGAATAAAGCCAAAGTGCAACCTTCTATTTACTGTAATTTCAATGATAGAGTATCACTCCCCTTTTATTACTAAAATAATTATGCTGAAGATACTTACTCAAACATCCAGCAATAAAAGCTCAAATCCCACATTGCACGTGATTTGCTTTCAAGCAAATCAATACCATACTTAGGACAAAGAACAAGGTTTCAGTTTCTGCAATACTTTATGTCTAAACATATCTTTCACAAGTGATTCCCAATATTTTGACTGTCTTATAAAAGGTATTCTGCAGTGTTTTGTAAAAGTTAGTGTGATACTACTCCTTTCAGATTTTCTGAGATGTCCAGAACTACAGTAATATGACAGAGAGTAAAACCCATGATAAAATTGCATAATGAAAAAAATGGAGAGAGTTACCTGAAATTATTGTATTAAATTCAAAGTGCTGTATGAATGTTAGAAAACACTTGATGCTCCGCATACAAGAATATGCACTCTGATATTCTTTCTCCTTCTTTTAAAAAGCGTTGTATATTTGGTTATATTTTTTATTTATTATGTACATTTTTCTTCTATTGGTCTCATCGTCTTCTTTAGTTGTCTAGGTATTGCTCTAGAGAGACCAACAGAGACAGCAATGCTTCTAAGCCTTACAGGTGTTGGCTCTATAATAGCCACCCAGTGGTACACGAGCTTGGAGGAGAATGCAGAAAGGCTGGAGACCTTGTTTGAGAGTAAGTGTTTGTGATTTGTGTTTGTCTTAGCTTGTGTGTGTATTGCTTCAGGCACTCGTGTGTGTGCACGCAGGGACTGTGTGTAGCTGCCTGTCTGCTGTCTCTTCTTTCCCTGCTCCTTACCAAATTCTGTCTGGAGTTTCCATAGGAGGTGAACTGCATGCAGGAGCCACTGTGTGGTTGACAGGTTGATGTATCATACAGAACAGTAACCTAGTCAAAGCAGATTTGGTGGGGTGTTTGTTTGCGGTCATATGGTAAGAAGAGGATTTATATGGTGAGAAGCAGTGCCCTAAGACATGGCCATCTGTAGTTTATATACATAAACTATGTGGGGAAAAATCCCCTGGATTTAACTTACATTTGCACAGATACATTGCTTAAATCTGTAAAGGTATTCTTTTTCAGTAAGTTTTAAATGTGAAAGCACCAGGCTATATGATTGATATGTTCTTGTTTTTCAAAACTTTTGTTAGAAACTCACAGAAACTAACATTTCTTTCCAGATTTGCTGAGCTTTGGTAAAACGACTGGACAGACAATTCATGTTCTTCAGAAAAGTAGAAGTCACAGGAAGAGGGATTCCATTAAAAGTAAGAATTAAAAGGCTTAGTATGAAAGACTGACTATAAACACTAACTAGAACCTTTAAAAAGGTAGTTCACGGTTATAAGTGAAATCTTACACATGAGCTATTACAATTTTCTCTGAAACTTCTTAAAAGAGCTGAGAGTTGGAAGACCACTGATACAGTATCATACTTGGAGTAGCTATATTTTATATAAATAAGATTTTGGGGAGGTTTTGTCATAGCTGACCAAAAGCTAAAATTTCTTCTCCACTGAACAAATAAAGTAGTGTTTTATGTTGTGCTCCTGATGTACCTTGTTACACTACTTTTTAAAGAGCACAACATAAACAATATAAATGATATGGGATTAAAAACTGCAAAAAGATCAGTAGGATCTGCAGTGATTTTAGACAGTCTGCATTGTACAGGGCATTCTAGACATAAGAAATATCTGGCATCTTGTGGGGAAGAACTTCTGAGTAAAAACAATTTCTAATATACTCTCTGTAAAATTGTACTGCTACTTTTCATTGTACAGGACTTACCTTTTAAAATAAGGTTTAATAAAATAAATTTTACTTATAGCTTGCACTGTCATAGAATTGAAGAGAGAAATAACTCAGATCAGAAATATTCCCTAGTTGCTGTTTTTCTTTTTCAGAAAATGCTTCAATATAGTGATGGTTGTTTATATTTTTAAAAGAATTTAAAAGAACCACAAGTATTAATCAAAGAGAAAGTGTTTTAAATGATGGCACTTACAGCATTTTTGTGTTTAGTCATATTCAGAAATAACAATGGTCTTTAATATTATTTTTATAGTGGAGGCAGAGTCTCACAGCTCTCCTGGAGACAAAATAGAAGAGCAGACTGTTTGTGCTTCCTCAGATCTTCCTGCAACTCATCCATCAGTTTTTAATTGTGTGCTCTATGGTTTACCCAACATAATGCCAATGTAATTTGTGTCAGTCTTTTCATGCTAGGTACACGTACCCTGATCTAAGAAGAGGTGAGATTTAGAAAACGTACATGTTGCTGATTCCTGTTTCAGATGTAAGCAGTATGATATTAGAATAACTGTCAGGAAAATAGAATATATACTTCAGAAACTTCAGTTAGTGCTCTAAGTTTTTTTTAACTTTGTGAATCCTTTAAAAATTTAGCAAGTGCCAACACATTTTAAAGAAAGGTCTGTGTGTGTGTGTAGTATTTTTCAGCCTTGATGCATGAATGGAATTGGAATGTATCAATGCCAGTGCTTCCATTTGAGAAAACATTTCCTTAATGTATTTTATTTTCACACGGACGATTCATCAGGAACATAACTAAAAGATTTACCAAGTGACCTTATTCTGAATAAA
This sequence comes from Cettia cetti, assembly GCA_013401135.1. Taxonomy (NCBI): domain Eukaryota; kingdom Metazoa; phylum Chordata; class Aves; order Passeriformes; family Sylviidae; genus Cettia; species Cettia cetti. The sequence continues at coordinate 24,292 of VZUI01036834.1, read as the reverse complement.
CTGATCTTTTTATATGGAGGTAGTTGTAGTTTAATTAGAAAAAAGTTAGTGTTAAATAAAGTGGTTAATAATTTTTGCTTTATTTTCCTGTGTTTTTCCTTAATAACATTCTCAACATAATTCCATCCCAAGATCCCATCCGGCCCTGCCCTCTGGCATTGGGAGCTATTCCCTGTGTCCTGTCCCTCCATCCCTTGTCCCCAGTCCCTCTCCATCTCTCCTGGAGCCCCTTTAGGCCCTGGAAGGGGCTTTGAGCTCTCCCTGGAGCCTTCTCTTCTCCAGGGGAACATTCCCAGCTCTGCCAGCCTGGCTCCAGAGGGACTCCAGCTCTCAAAACACCTCTGTGGCCTCCTCTGGACTCACACTGGAGACTCTTGAACTAGATGCAGTACTCCATTTGGACTTTCACAAGAGTGAGAAATTAGTTCTATTATTTTAAGTAACAAATTATTTTAATGAAAAAAAGATTAAATTTTAATATTTTAAAATTAAAAATACCTGATTTTTTGAGTATTTTAAAGTATTCATTTATTTCACTATGAGCTCTTAATTTTTACAATATTATATAGTGTTCAGCAACCTGGAGGAAAAAAAATCCTACCAAATAATGACCCAGAAATAAATTACAGTAGATACATCTTAGGACGTATGAGCTCTCTCATCAAATGATGTTGGCACAAGCCCAAACAAGAAGAATAAGAGCTTCTGAAAATATTTCATCTACATGGCACTACATCATTCCCATGCACTGTATTCATTCATACAAGAAATGTTAAACAGTTAGTGCTATTCCATGTATCAAGGGCTTTAAAATAACTTTCTGAATTATGTCTCAGCAACATAACAAATCACACTATCAATTAGCTTTTATATCAGAAATGACATTTCATAATATATTTTAGCATGAAAAGAATTGGTCAGCTAAAATTTATGTAATCTGAAAAATGTGAGAAGGAAAAATCATGGTGAATTTATTGATGAGATTCTAAGACAACAACATAATTTGAGTTGTACATAGCTGTCCAAGAAAAGTCTGTGGTTCTAAATGATTTGCAGTAAAGAGCTGCAGCAAATTTGCTACAAAATGATAAAACAAACAAAAGAAGGACAAGCTCTGTCAATGGTCCCTGGTGTAACCTCTTCAAAATTATACTGCCCTAAGCAGTCATTCAAGGATTTCATGTCACGTGTGTCTCTCTCTGCAGAGCTGCCGTGGCTGGGCCTGTCAGCAAGGCTGCAGTCCCTGCTGTGCAAAAGGATGCAGTGGAGCAGATGCAGAGTGGAGCAGCTGCTGCTGTCGGTGTTTGTATGCAGGGAAATCAGAACGGAGTTGAGTGTGGTCTACAGATCATTCCCATAATTACTTAAGACCATTCATCTTGAGTTTGAACACTGATTTAGTGATGTTACAGCCTTGTAAGGCTTCCAACCTGTGCTTTGGCACTGTCTGACTTGGAAGCTCTCCTGAAATAGGGTATCAGAGGGAATTCAGCCATCCTATATGAGTGTAAATCCTTTCTTCTCTTGTGTGTGCATGAAAGACCAGCTCATCATTGTAAAGTCACCAGGAAGAACTTCTTAAAGTCCCTCTTGGGTATTAATTCAGGCCTCCAATTGCTGTGTCTTCATGTGGATATAGTGACAGATAGTTATCAGCATGGGTTTTAAGGATGTGATTGAGTTAAAATTAAAGGCATGCTTATGTGCCCTGAAATATTTACTGGTCAGTGGAAGACCCAGATTGGTACCCAGGTGATAAATTGATGGATTACTTCTCAGCCAGTGATAGAAGAGTGTGTGGGGCCTTTCATGTACACAGTAGCAACGTTTTCAAAAGTAGCAGGCTTGATAGTCTTCATTTCAGAATAAGAAGAGATGTATTTAATATATTGAAGTTTTCCAGAAGGCTGCTTAAGACTTATGGTTGCTTATGACTTAAAAGTCATAGACTTTTATATCACTTCAAGAGTTTTAGATCACTTAATCCCATTTTAATAAAATGCAATATGGAATGTTAACAATAGTGCTTGTGGATAAAATATATATTATAATATTTGCTGAAATATGAATATTGATACTTATTATTATATGTACGCATACTTTTAAATATACTAAAATAAAAATTGTAAATGCAATAGTCCATCTATGAAGAAATGTTTTCTTCCTCTGCCAGAAGAATGCATGAAGTCAGTGCTGAGTTTTAACAGTTGAAGCCAACAAAAGACCCCTTTCAGAAGTAAAGGCCAATATTTTGGTCTAGGAAGGTACAAGAAATTAAAAGGGTGTTTTGTGTCCATTACTATGGGAAATATTTAGGAAGATATTTCTTTGTCACTGAATAACTACAGTGATTTCTTTTCCCTGTGTTCATATAATGCTTCAACCTCACACATGATGGCAGAAGAGGGTGAAAACTGTCAAGATTAAACTGGAAGTGAGTCAGTACTGAGCTCAAGTACAGGTCCTTTCTGTAACTGAATGTTCACGACTTGTCACTTTCTGATGGTCTCATACTTGACATTTAGTATTTGAAATTGTTAGGAGAAACTAGATGTTTACAAAGATGTACAGCTTTTACAGAAATGAGGGCTGCACTACTTAAGGGTTTGTGTTTATTTCCTGAAAAGGCATCTAAAAATATTTTTATAATGTTCTGGCTTTTTTGATAACTTTATTTTCTTAAAGTGAAGTTAATGTCATAAGTTTTTTAGCAAGGTAGATGGGTAAGACTTCTGGTTTTTACAGGTCTACCATAACCGTAATCAACAATTCAGCAATTCCAAGAATTGATGTAACTTTTCTGTGCTATAGGTACACTAAGATAAGCTACAGATAATAACACTGAGCTGAATCAGATTCATTATTGTCTAAAATTGTTTTTTAATTTTGAGTGGGTTATTTCTTAGTTTTGCAACAATTATGTCAATTGTGAAAGAAGTCAATACATTGCAGGGAGAGGTCCAGAAAACAAACAAAAAACCCAAAACAAACCTGAGTTTTTCAGAAGTGCAGATGATAATTTTCCTTGACAATCGTAAACTGTACTGGCTTCTGTGTGAAAATATTAAGTATTACAGGTGTTTTATTATCTGACTGGATAGTAGATCTTATTTATATCATAGCAACAGTGTCCACATTGCTCTTCTCTGTTTTCTTTTTGATGCCAAAATTTTAAGAAATGGATCAGTGCGCCCAATTTGTTTTGATTAACACAGTGAAGACATGATCGTAGTCCATCTGTAGGGAAGAACAGTTGGAAGCTTTTGTTTGGAAAACCAGCTTGGAGAACAACTTCTTAAGTACAAAGTGAGTTTGATGAGAGAACAGTGACAGTGGAATTAGTTAAGACTTATAATCTGCAATATCATGGAAGAGGAATGTAGGGAAAAAGCTTGTGATGAAAACATTTAATCTGCTCAGAGCAGATATCTTGACCTCATTCTGGTAGTAATGAGCTTGTCTGCTGGAGTTGTTACATTGTAGAAGCAGCCAGAACAGTCTGTTCTCCCACTGATGTGTATTTAATTACCTGTAGATACCAGTGGAGAGAATTAACAAAGATTTCCTACTGGAAAAAAAGAATGGCCTTCAGAAATATTTGCAGTTCTGTCATGTCCTCAGAATTTACCTGAGCTTGTGACTCTTGAAGTAGGTTACAGAATAGAAACTGAGTATGGAGTACGCTGCCCTGAGGTATGTAGATGTACTTAGGTTAATCCTGATGGCGAGGCAGCAGCTAAATTGCATAGATCACTATGTATGGTACTGACATAGAGTTCCTACTTTGTCATTCTGTGACTGAGCCTCTGGGACTTTTTTTTTCTGATGATTAGCAAGTAATCCTTCTCTGTCACTGACAACACAGGTGCATCCTTTCTTCTGTACTGCTGCTCAGGAAGCTCAGATACACATGGATACAGATGTGCAGGCATAGACTGGGAACAGACTTCTTCAGCTGAGATTTTACCATGGCAATACACTGCCAGTATGCTTTGCTTATGGTGTGTCTACTGTAGCAAAACATGACCAAGGTAATTATCTTCTGAATTTTTATTATATATGAAAGAGAAGTTGTTTCCAGCTTTTAAGTTATAACAGCATATCTTTAGCTGTTCAGCACACGTGATCTGTGTGGGCACCAGAAAATTGAGAGGTATTTCATCTGTAAAGATTTGTCCCTTGCCACTCCAAGACAGGCCTGCACATGCAACTGGACACAGAGTTTGTGTATGCAGAAAAAGGAAGGCACAGTCCTAGTGACCACCAGAATGGCACAGAAGCCAACATGGAGATATTTTTAACCAGATATCTCTGTCAAGTGTTTATATACTGGTGGTCTTCCTGACACAAAATAATATATCCATTTTCTGGATATTCCCACATGTAAAAGAAATGCTCATTTTACTCCTTTGGTATAGCCACATCTGTGCCCTTGGGTAGCATCTGTGTTTGCACCAGCACACTGGCCTCTCTGCTGGTTTTATAGCTTTTGGGCTTTTTTTCCTCCCATAGAGTCCATTGGTATTTCTCCTGAATGACATTGACTTTTATTCCATCTGAAAATACCTATTTAGCATTTTTTTGGTTATTATTTAATTATTCATTAGTATTGCAAGTACTGGCAAAAGAATCTGAAGTGGGATGTACATTAAAATAAATTTGCACTGGAATTCCACAAACATTTCTGTTTCTTCATCAGTGTGATTCAAGGGACATGGCCTACATCTGTAATTAATCAAACAGGGCTGTGTTGGCCAATATAATCTAATTGTTTGACATTTTTATTGTAATTCATTGAGACTAAAGAGAGATGACTACATTAATATCTTGATGCAGCTAGATAATAGTTGAGATAAAACTGGTGTGCCAAATCGCTGAAAGGCCCTTAAATTCTCTTGCAGATTTTTAACTATTTGTGACATTGAAAAGGAAAGAGACTTTAATATAATGTAATAAAGAGAAAAAATAGTACAATCTATAATACTAAGTATTATAATAAAGAACATTATCATAAATTTTCTAGGAATCTTCTCTTCACCAATCATTTAAAATTATATTTCTCAATAACTGAGATGAGAATTATTGTTAACGTTCCCGACTCAGTTTTCTTGGATAATCATTTTCATTGAGATCATAATTAAACAGAAATGTTCTAGCTATATAATACGTATATTAATCCCCTAGCTCAACTGTGAACAAATATGTCAAATATATCTGCCCTGTGTATGTCTGTGGGAACATTCAGGCTGGAATAATGGTGGAGGAATATCATGGACACCCTAAACGTATGTGAATGCTGAACCTACTGAGGCTTAGACCTCTTCCCACTGTCCAACACTTCTGTCCCTTGCAAGTGCATTTCTTGGGGAAAGGAGCCTCCTCTGAGTGGGATGTCAGTTCTGCAGGTAAGAGCAACCAGAGGGAGAATATTAGAAGTGGCTTTTTTTGGAGGTGTTTCTCTGGACAAAATGCATGGAAGAGAAAGGAGGAAAAAAAGAAAAAGCAGGAATTACTATTTCATCTAAAATCAGAAACAGAAATGTGTTTCTCAAACTTGGTTTGATTGCTAGAGCCCTTGGCAATAAAGGCTTTGTGTGGGTAAGGGCAAGGTCTTATTAATCAAAAGTAAAGGAAACTCAGATATGTGGTTCAATGCATTTTTACCAAAAACCAAGGCAAAAAATATTTACAAAAGGAGCAACCTGTTTATAATGAGATACAAATAGATGATTTAGAAGTTAATCTGCATCAGAGCTATGCTAGAGTAATCTGGTTTATGGTGAACTTTTGGTAGAACTGATCTTCAATAACAATCTCTGCCCCTCTCCATGCCCTTGTACTTTGAACAAGAAGTATCTCCTCCATCAGTGTTCTGCAGTACGTGTGGGTTAAGGAGAAACAAGATTTGTATATTATGACATTTGTATCTTCAAAAGCAGTAAGGAATCCCCAGGGAAGCTGTGTTGTTTCCTGCCAGAGCAAGACCATCAACATTTTGTAAAGTGCATCAACACTACATTTAGTGTCTAAGCTTTCACCTGCTAGTGAGTGATGAGGTGACCTAATCTTATGACATTTTAAAATTTATTCTTTCTCTAGATTTGAGACTATGAAAAATAGCTTGGACAATCTACTTTTAAACCTGAGCATTTTATTGCTTACTGAAATGATTTTTGATAACTATTTTGGGTGGTTTTCCCCATGCTCAAATCCACTTGTTTGCTCGAGGTTTTTTCTCAAGAATATACAGCTTTAAGAATGGATGTGTTTGTTAGTTTTGCCACAAGAAAGAACTGACACAACTAAAAATGCAGAGCAGTTCTGTTGGGCCACAACTGAAGACCTGGTAATGAGGAGATAGTGATTCCAAACAGAACCTGAGCAGAGTTTAAACAGAGGCCTCTGCTGGACAGACCTGTTCATTATCTTGAGCAACCACTCCATACCCTGTGCACATGCCATGATGTCAGGATACACTTGCCTTAGAAATATACCTGTGTGGGCTTATTCCTAGTGAGAGAGAACAGAGCTGTGCCAACTGGAGAGTCCAGCATTGTGCAGGCACAAGATGGGTAGCTTTGTTCACTTGGACATACCATAAAGTTGTCAAGAGCAAGGTTGGAATACTTCATCCCAGATAGGGTCTGGGTAGCATGTCATGACCTAAAAGGAGAGACTCATTTCATGCTGAAACATGAGGTTTACAGCACCAGAAGGGTCCTAAGATTGCTGTGTTCTTTTCCATGATTTCTGGTTTTCACTCAGTGAATCACTTAGCTAGGCTTCAGTGTCAGTGCATTTCTTTCTTACTGTCATCCCAAAGGAACCAACATGACCTCATACCACAACAGTAACTCTTATGGCAACTATCATTTATATAAGAAAAAAAGAAAAAAAGAAAAAAAGAAAAAAGGAAAAAAGGAAAAAAGGAAAAAAGAAAAAAAGAAAAAAGAAAAAAGAAAAAAAAAGAAAGAAGAAAAAAGAAGAAAGAAAGAAGAAAAAAGAAAGAAGAAAAAAGAAATCTATTTCCATTACAAACAAGTAGATCGATGAAGCATTACTGGCATTTTTAAGAAAACACACAAAGCAATTATCCCCCTATGCCATGGAAGGTTTGTGGAAAGGGCAGTATCTTTCTCCAGGTTACATAATTAAAATGCATCATAGCAGAATGTGGTGTAGTGTTACATTGCTATTTTTGCAAAAAATAGACAATGTATAAAACTTTTTTTTAAGGAATGTGATTTCTAGGCATACTCTTGGTGGCAAAATGAAAATTCAAGGCCACAAGATGCTGTTTATTAGCTCCCAATTAAGTGTAAGCAAGCTGACTTTTGCAGTGTTCACACCTTTCATTCATGTAATCTTAAGGTCTTAAAACCATCCATTGCCTAAATTCCTTTTTGTACTTGGTAAAATGTTCATGTCATGTTCTTACTGCAAAAATGTGTCCCTTTAATCACTGTGCACAACTTTGAAAAAAAGAGCTCTCTCCCTTGCCCCTAGTTGTGTTTGTGGATCTAAAAATTTTTTATTGTGTTACATTGAAAGACTTAACACCCAACTCTTGGGAACCCTGTAATATTTTGCCCCCAGGGTGATACTGTTCTGGCCCACTATGACAATGAGTCAAGGTGTTAACACATTTTAAAATGTACTCTCCAAGCAGTAAATAGGAAAAAAAGGTATCCTCCTCCTGCTGAAAAGCATTACTGGAGATATTTTAAGATGAAAATACCCGTTGATTCTACCATTCCTTATCATTCCCTATAATTTCTATCAAAGATGGGAACATCTCATAGAGACAGCTTGCTGTTTTCTACTGTTTTCCATTCATTTTTACATAGTTTCCATGCATTTTACATTGGTTTTTTTCTTTGCAATTACTTAATTTTTGTTGCTTAATTTTGTACTACAGAGCTATACTTTACGTATCTTCACCTTCCCAGGAGATAAAATAATTCTGTTGCTTTTAATTGAACACTAGCACTTCTGCCAATTCTCATGATTTAATATATGTAATACCATTAACTTGTGATTAACCTAGGTCAATATATCCTTGAAAGAGAAAATCTGAGTCTTAAATGCAAAAAATTTCACTTTCAAATCATATCTGACTGTTTTAATGGACTAATGAGCACAAAAAGGTGCATACAATTAATCACTGAATATACTATCTCACAGTATTTCCAAAACATTTTAAAAAGACATATACATCTGTTCATTGTTCTGCTACAGATAACACACTATTACTTGTAAGGAATGTGCCTATTAGAATAAGTATCAACATTTGGGTTTAAGATTGAGCCCTGCAAAAGTTCAAGCTAAAATTACCCTGTAAAAGGCAGTCACAGCAGGAAATTTTGTGAGATGAATAGGAAAACTGTATAGTCTTTTTCAATGAGCTTTCACAAGTGCAGCTCATGATTTTATCTGTAGACCAACTCCTCTCTTTGGATCTTGCCATCCCAAAACAAAATCAGGGCAATCGACTCTGAACATCCTTCTAATCAGAAAACAGAAAAGGATCCATTGCTTCCTAACCTCTCCTCTTCTGCAAAGGACACCGCGTAGAAAAGGTCCAAAGGGCTTTTGTAAGATCAAAACAGAGCATGACTGTCCGTGGGGGTGAGTGCTATGAGGGCCACAAGCAGGAACAGATGGCAAGCCATCCAGCCAAGGCTGGAGTGGCTCAGGGGAATGCTCAGTGCCTGTTCCTCCACCCCAGCAGGTAGCTACAGCTCCTCCTCATGAGCTGGGGAATCATACAGAAAGCAGTCTCTGCAGCCTACCAGGATTTCAAGATACACTTTTTGCTGTATGTCTGTGTTACTTTTTCCTGATCCTCCAGTATGTCCAGCTGCTGCAGGAATGGTTCTTGACTTGTGAGTCAGCAAGGTACTGCTCAGGGACTAGCTGTGACTACAGGTATCTCAGGTAGTCCCAGTCTTTTCAAGGCAGTAAAGTTTTTCAAACATTAACTTAACAGAAAGCAGAAAAAAACCTGATAGAAACAAAATTTCTTTATTCTGTATAAAACAACTTTATTTTTTGAAGTAAAGCTGAACCATGGATGATCCATTCCATATAACATTTCTATAGCTGAGGCCTGTAGAGGGTGGAGCTAGTGTAGCTTCTCTGTACCACTATGGAACAACATTTGTTTAATGTCTTCTCTAGAAATAATGGCTTTCCATTTAAACTGAAAACATTTAAATACACTCAGCCTTTGCCTTTTCTCCTAAAATGCATTCAATTAAAGATAGATTTTATATAGGATTAAAATTCCAACGTGCCTTAGCACAAGCTTAGTTCTTAGCAACATTTCATACAATGATCCCAAACACTGTGTAAAACTGAAGTCTATCTAAAACAGTCATAACCTGGTTTGGCTTTTCATATGCAAGTGACATTCCACTAAATCTAAGCATATTGCTGCATTTTATTGTGTGAATTAAATATGAGATGGAATATGGCCATGGAAAGCTGGCAATTTCCTTTAGTTTTCACTGTTTACAGAAGCAGTATTTGTGTTACAGTCCTTGTTTCTGAAAGTGGAGGTGTAATAACAAGTTAATAATTTATTCTGAAATCAGCAGCCCAGTTTAAGTAATGAGGATGTGGCTTAAGCAGAAAGGATTGGAGGCAGACAGACACACATCAGTGCAGTGCCACTACTGCTGCAGGTTGATTGTGGGTTGGGAAGAAGAATGCTGTGGAGGAAGGGACTCACCTTATGGCTGGGTGTTTGACTGCACCCATAGAGTCAAGAAGCTCTTAGACACACTGAGGAGCCTGGGATCTCAAAAGCGCATGTCCGCAGCACCACAATGTACCCAGTGACAACAGATATTTATATTAGGTGATTGTAACAATGAAATAGACTGTAGCATTGCATTAGTGATCCCACCTCCCTCTCTACATGGGACACATTTTGTTTTCTGAAGTTGTCAAGAGAGTCAAAGATTGTTGGCTTCTGTGTTCATCTTCAGTTTTCCTCTTAGAAATGATGCTATGAACTGCCATGGGGGACATCTGGCTGCCTCTTCTGTCCTGGGTGAGTACTGCTCTCTCTGAAGTCAGGTTCATGTTGAACTCTGCAGGTCTATTGGCACTGCAACTGAACATTTGAATCAGACACTGCCTGAACTAAAAAGTTGAAAAAACAGGCGATCAGTCAAAACACATAAGAAGTTTAAAAACAGTTCTATAAATCAATCTGCATATTAACTAAAAGTCTTGGAAATTCTCTCATGAATCAGTTGGGAACATAAAGAAATAATCCCATAAAATATATTTGCCTATGCCACCATGAAGAACTCTAAACCTAAAAATTAACTATGTTCTGAAAAGACCCAATTTTAATCTAAAAAATAATTTTTCTTTTCTGCTTCAAGCTGATCATATCTAATGGAGATAATTGTTCATTTCTCCAGACTCATGCTTTCATATACTAAATTCCTGGCTAGTCAAATGGATTTTTGTCGTTCACATCCACAAATAGGGTAAAGTGTATCGCACATCTACATAGTTTGGGAGATCAGGGTGCTATCTGCAGGATGTGAGATAAGCAATAGCTCTCTCTGCAGGACTGAATAAATAAAGTCACCATTTCTTATTCAATAGTCACTTAACTATTTTTCTTTGTTCAATCTATGTGCTAGATGCCACCACTCTCTCTTGCTGCATTCATTGAAGAAATCTGCCCATGTTATTATCATGCTTCTTATAACTGTGAGCACACAGCACTCTGGTTCATCCCCATGTCAATTCTTTTTTTCTGCATCCAATCCTCTGCCCACTTTCCAAAGAAGAAAGCTCCCTGGTTAAAGGGGTGTGTGCAATACTTCTACCTCCCTGCACATAAACCACAAATGCCTCATTTCCCCGAGACAAATTCAACCTTCAAAAATATGCACCCGACCTCAAGATCAATTTACTGGTCTTGCATTCCTAAATAACTATTGAAATATGCTGGGACAGTCTTGAGAACATAATTTTCATACAGGAAACTAACTCATGTTCTCTAAGGGCTGGTTTTCCTTTACAGTATCTAAACCTAATAAGTATTAACATATTTCAATAATGCTCAGAGGTTTACGCTATCTTCCACGAGGCAGATAATTTTTTCATTCTAAATGCTGTAATGCTTGTTAGCTAACACATAGGTAGGCAGAAATAATTCATTATAAAGTAAGACAAAATAGCAAAATATGAGTGTTAGGGACACTCTGAGAGCATTCAGTACCTGTTTGTTCATGAAGACATAAATAATTGGATTATAAACTGTAGCCATTTTGGAAAAGAAAGCCGGAATTGCTGCCAGGCAAGGATCCAGCTCAGTAGAGGGACATGCAGTGACTTAGGAAGCTGCAGTAGAATGCATTGAAGGAAGTTGAAGGAAAAGAACATACAACTACAAGCAAAATCAAGCTTACCAAAAAACGTGACAGCAAATCCTTCCAATATGCAAACCCAGTATCCCATAAAGAAATAACCTTTTAGATTTGTTAAAAAGCTGATGGTACCACCAGTCAGTGAGACCAGGAAATCAGCCACAGACAAATTGACTATAATATAATTGACAGGTTGTCTCAATTGCTTGAACTTAAAAGTTACCAGGATTACAGCCAGGTTCTCAGCAAGTGACAGAGATGTCACCACCAACATTACTGCTGCCAGAAGCCTGAATTTCCAGGGCTGGATGGAGCCCAAGGGACGACGGAAGGGATCCCATCTGGCAGGAGCAAAGTAACCGGACAAGAGCGACCCATTTTCAAATGCTCTGAATGCATTCATTACTTTGTTCAGTAGCAAAAAAGAATCATATAATATTGGAGCTTCAAATCTGTAAATATTTAGGATTAAAAGGAGATGTTTGCTATCTCCAACAAAAGTGTGAACAAACTCCCCCTCCTTCTGCTGTCCAGTAATAATCAAGGAAAAATGTTTCTGTTGGAGGAAAGTTTAGTGCTGTGGAGTGAAAGTGGGACAGGGATTAGCAAGAATACCTCTTAGAGCAACTTCTTCCCCTCTCTGCCCACTGCCTCTCTCAGTGCAGCTGTGCCTTTATCTGTAGTAGAACCCAGCTGTAGAAACTGCAGGTTTCCCTCTCCTGCAGCAGCCAGCAGTGCTGAAATACCTCTCAGCTCAGCCCTACTCTGTCAGGAAAAAAAAAACCAGTGTTCGCTTGGAAGCTCCCACACTTTCAGCACTTAAAAAAGAAAGGCTGTCTGGTGAGAGGGAGATGTCTGTGATGAGCCAGAGAGCTTACAGGAATTTGGGAAATGGGACTGTAAATGTTGAAATCAAAATAATAAAATGTTAGACATTATACTGATCCTTCCCATTGGGTGGTTCCCAAAGAATTCCTCATGGAAGAACGTTTCTCTACAGACTTTGAGAAACCAGCAGATAAACACATGGAGCCAGCAGGGAGGAGAAACCAGACCTAGGGACTCCTTTCCTCTATCTGCACAAGATTAGATCTAATCTAACCCTTAACCAACCTGACTATCTCACATAATCAATAAATGAAAATAAATGTTCTAAATATTTCACTTGTTCAGAGGCCTTTATAATGATTGATGTAAAGATAACCTACATCTGGCTGCAGTGATATGTGCAACACACATGGGGTCTTATTATATACATGTCATAATTAGTGAAGTTCTGCTGCTAATTTCTAACCCCAAAATGCATTACTTTTAGCTCAGCTTCTGAGAAGTTGTCTTGCTTTCTTAGATCAGCTGATGATTGAAAAATGTTCTGAAACCCTACTAAATATAATTTCAATATTAAAAACTGAAATTCAGCATCAACAGAAACAAAAACAGCCAAGTTTTTCCCTTCATAGCAACAACTGAATCTAGTTTTATCCAAAACAACTCCTGTAGCCCAGGTAGCTGGTGAAAAGACTTGACTGCACATTGCTGACATGAAGAACTGTATGTGCTGTATCATTTTGCTGGCAGAATTTGTCAGTTTGTTGCTTAAAGATGTCATCCAACCTCTGATTCAATTGATGGAATTTAACAGAATAGTAAGAATTGAGGTATTACTGAAAGTTAATTGCAAGTACAGATTTCAAGAGCTGACCCTGACTTGATCCTACATGACTTAATATGTGCTTCTGCTCTAAATAGTAATTTTGGATATTATTAAGAGTATTCAACCATTTACATAAAACATTCCTATCTCTTTCTGCTCACTTTGAAAAAAATCAATGTGAAATATGAAAAATTAAAGGGGCTTTTCTATTTCTCCTGCCCTATCAGTAAATAATTATTTTCAGTCTCTCTGCAGATGGTTTCCCCAAGTAGGGCTGATCTAAACAAAAGTTCCATTTCTGCAAACTGAATACACTTGCAGGTGCTTTAATGAACAAGAAAATATTTCCAGAGTACTTCCTTTTGAGATGCATCAGAAATTATCATCCACGTACCTTGTTCCTCCAATGTCAGTGGAGCTCATAATTGCTTGTGATTGGATTTTTCTGATGGCATAATGTCTTTTATGTAGTCTCTTGCCCTGACTTAGTCTGAATTAGGTTTTACCTAATAAATTTCATTTTTGTATTTGTACTGAAATAGAACATTTATTGCTTAGAATTTATGAGAAGAAAATAAAATGTTCTGAGACACTACTTTGAGTTTTAGGTCCCGTATAAACCAAGCCATACGTCACTTCATCATAGACAAAGCTCCATGAAAAAAAGAACAATCACTTCTCAGTTCAGTGACTCTCTTATTCCTAGCACAAATGTAACAGATACATGTTCCTCTATGCTTCAGATTGTTCAGGGTTAATTTTTTAAACAATGGTATCTATTGCAGCCCTAAATAAAAAAATTATCATCTCTTGCAGCCCATTAAATGAAGGCTAATACAGATCCAAATACCATTAAATTCTATCACCAAAAGTGAGTCCCATTAAATCAGGGCAAAGAGGGGGTGAAATGAATTGTTAAGGATACACAGAAGGACCAGTGCCATCACCTTCTCCTCATGCTGTGAGACCACTGCAGTTGCAGCACTCCAGAAGGATGCAGCCTGGGAGGGACTACCAGAGGATCACACAGCTGGTCACCAGCCTGGAGAGCCAGGGACTGTGAAACTTCAGACAGAAGCTTGCTAAGCAGTCTTTGAGATTCAAAACAGCACAAATTGCACAGACTGCTTCAGAGCATAGGCAGAAATCTTGCAGATAAACTTGGACTGCCTGAGACATCCTGTGTGTGAAATCCCACAACACCTCTGTTACTCAGTGCTTTGGAGAGAAAAGCAAAGGAAGAGTGCTGTGAGAGGAGATAAGGCTTTCTCAGGCAGAGGTGCAGGGTGGACTGACTAGGAATTTGCCATAGTGAAAGGTAGTGCACAAAGATAACTGCCCTGATCTTGTTGACTTCTCTACTAGAAGTATTTCACCCCAGTACATAATTTTCCTCTATAATCATAGGGAAATTCAAAGAGCACAGGCTGAAAAGAAGAGCCAGAACAGTCAGGGTAACACTGAGATCCAGCACAATGTAATCTTCTTTATGCATGGAAAAAAATCACCACATTGTGCAACTGGATAAATGGCTAGCAAGCAGCTCTCACTGACCTGATTTGGAATTAACACCATCATGGCACTCTGGCTAGGAACTGGCCTGGGTTGATGGGCAGGCTTCCAACCCTTGACAGGAGGAACCTTTGAGAGCACAGGGTTCTCCCCTCTGTTCTGCGGCTGTGCATACCCCGAGTAAGACATTTCCTCCTCTGCATTAACTGCACTAACAGGCAAGCACTATGCACATCTCCTTCTGTTTGACTATCCTGTGGATAAATTAGAATATATGTACTTCAAGAGAAATATTGTCTTTACAGAAAACAGGGTTTCATCTTCAAAATGCATGATGTTATTTGCCTTCTCCACTTTTACAGGTATCTAATTTGACATTCTAATTATCTTTCTTATTGAACATTTTCTAAATGTTCGTATTTGGAAAGAAACAACTATAATATCTTTCCACAATCTTTTTCTCTTTGAGAAGGTCCTTTTGAACCCTTCTTTCCATGAGATCTTATAAGTACTGCTTCTTAGTCTTTTAACTCCTGTTCCAGTGACAGATTTTGTTAGTAATTTCATTCCTTCCAAATGTAAGTTCATATGGAGTTTTTCTATATCATCAACAACTAAAAAGTCCCTATGTTCTGCGTAAGTAGTTACAAGACACATTTAATTTTTTGCAATTCAGCTTAGCTGAGCTAAAATGAATGTAAAACCGTTCAGAATTATTTTAATCAGTATAAATAAATCTTATGTTTCATTACCAAAACAAGGAGCAGTATGGGAGAAGAATGACCCCAGAAAACCAGAATATATATTGTGGAATAAAGTGAAGCAACAGCACAGAAGAAAGGATTACTGTCATAATTCATTTGGCAAATTGGATGTCAAATGAGCAAAAATTAATGGTAGAAAGGAAAAAAAAGGAGGTATTGGTCATTCTGCATGTGAGAGGATAAAAAGTGCACATTAGAATGTGTGAAAATAAAGTTAAGCCTCATGATTTTACATAAAGAGTGTACATATGGAAAAAAGGTACATTCCACGCTGAGAGAATATTACTGGGAAGAGTTTGCTAATACCACGTATTAAAAATACCTGCTAGAAATAAAACTGCCTAAACATCTATTTCAGTCAATAAACACTTGCTATAAAGCACATATTCTCTCCAAAGTAATTTGGTCTCTCACTAGAGCAAAATCTAACTTCCTGGTCAGATTTCAGGAATGTAAATTACATATATTTCATATTGATGACCTTAATGTAATAAAATAATGTATTAGACTGACCAGATTTCAAGGAAGGAAAGTCTTTGCAAGAGGTTAATCTCATCCCACAGCTTCAAGATACTTAAGTATCTATAAAGACAACTTAAGACATCAAATCAGCAGGACTAGTTACAGAGGATATCCTTGGTTTTTTCTGTTTTATTGGTATTGCTTTATTGGAAGAGCTAAGATCTCCTAAATAACTATGTATCTGTTCCTGTTCCCAGTACAGGGTTCATACCCTGCCTTTTAAAGGTAGAGTGATCTTTAGATAAAGCTTTTAAAATCCCTTTTTTACTTTCATTTTTCTTTAACATGGGATAATTTCTCAATGAGTTATTCCTGTCTATTTTTAAACTACTTTATCTGACACAACTTTCTGTTTTCCATTATGTGTTCTAAGAAATCCTGTTACGCAAAACACAGTTGAGCTCATCCACTTCTGTCCTCAACTGCAGCAGCAAGAGTATCATTCCCTTGTTAATCCAATTGGCATACACAAATTAAAAGTACTATTTATGTCAATTGAGTTGGTCATTGCAGAATGTTTTATCGATAGAACTATTCCTAAATGTACTCCTGGACTGCTGAAACAACCAAACTGAAAAAGTACAGTTTTGAGCATTTTTCTGGTGGAAACGAACTTGGTTATTATTCTAATAAAATTATAAATACTTCTAGTTTCTGACATGAAGGTTTCACTGTGTTTCACGTTGTATAAAGAGAACAAAAAGGCTCCAGGATGTGATTTCAAGTGAATATACACTGTGGAGAGTTCAGCCACTTCCTAGTATGAAGGGAGGAGTGACCAGTGCCAAAGGCTGTGACCTCTTTCTGCAGAAGAGCTCCTCAACATCACAGAGCCCTTCTTATTGGAACTACACTTGAAGATCCTCTTCCTGCAGTAGCACGCAAAATGACAAGATGGTGAAATCAAATTACTAGAGAGCAGACAGAAAACCAGTAAAGAATAAAGAAAAGAGAGAGATGGCAGTGTAGAAAGTGCTGAGAGAGAACGTAAACCCGGCAAGACAGAAAAAACAAATCCCATCAGGAGTGTCCTTGTAAGGAGCTTTCTACTGCTCCTGTTTCTCACTTTTTAAAATATTCTCCAAACAACCTGGTCCAGGGAAAGGCCCCCCCTGTCGGTGGCACTCCCTGCCATTAGAACTGGATGGTCTTTAAGGTCCCTTCCAACCCAACCAGTCAGTGACTCTATGATTCTAGCTTAGTAGAATAAGCAGTGTAAGTCCACACACAATGAACACAGTACAATCATTGGGTGCTTTTACATCAGCTCTACACTTTTCTGCACACAGACAAGAGCCAGCAAATGTAAACAGCCAGAACTGCAGCCCAGGAGTAGTTCAGTGGAGAATGCAGTGGTGCTTGGTTAGCACTTGGACTCCCTGGTCTTGGAGGTCTTTTCCAACCTAAACAATTCCATGATTTTATACAGCAATCACTTCCACACTAGTAACACATGATGTAAAATTATAATAGCATTGTATTTAAAATTACAATCATTCTACAGTGGGTACAAGGGAAAAATGGTAGTGACAGGAGAAAAGGATGGCCTTCCTTCCAAGATACCTGTCTTCAACAACACATCTTTTCTTTATTAATGACATTGATTCATTTCAGTGGTGTGCTTGTTCTAAAAGTTGATAGTAATTATAAGAGGAAGAAAAATGGGGACCATTTCAAACACTACCATTTTGTATTTTCCCCGAAAATTTAAGTAAATAGTATTACAGTGCCCCCAGGTGGTGTAAATTCAATTCTGTCCAATTGTCTGCCCTAGAAAGACAGTTCTAAATAATACTAATTGCAGCAGACTGGGTGAATATGGAAGGCAAATCAAGGCATAAAGCAGCTTTGCTTCCAAGGAAGGTTCTTTTCTTGAGTGTTCTCACAAATTCTGATTTTTAAAAAGCATTCCTTTATTTTTAAATACTGTGGAATACATGTGACAAATCTCAAAAAAAAAAAAAAAACAAACAAAACCCAAACCCTTAAATAACATCATCGCTAAATTAGGAACAAAAAAATTATAGAAGCAAGGGAATCTAAAAAAGAAGATAAAACCTAAGGGCAGAAGATGTAATGAATTCTGTAAGAGCTTTTTGGAACAAAACATGAGGTAGGTGTTTAAAAAAAACAAAACAAATGAACTCCAAACCACAGTCAACCAACCAACCAAACCCCTCACAGATATCACAGAATTTCTTAGATACATTCATGTGTAGTATGTCTTAATGATTAGGAAAATTGCATAAAGAAAGCAGTATATGATGCATTTGTAATATAACCTGAAATTTTTTGAATTCATATCCTCATTTTAGTCTGAAGAGATCAGTTTCCTGAATAGGTTATCTTTCATGTGCATCAGTCTAATAATTGGGGGTTTTTGTTACTAAAAGTAACAATATAAAAAGGATGTTATTTAGCTGATCTACTGCTCCACAGTCAGGGCAATTCCAATATTGTGTCTTGCACAACTAAATGGTTGATGTATGCCCATAATTTATCACTGTTTTGTGTCTTCTTCAAAAAAATGTGAGAAAGATCAGCACATCACCAGGAGAATCTTCTAACTTACCAAAATTAAAAGATTTGTCAAAGCTGAAGTAATACCATAATTTGTTATTCCTTCAAGATACTCTTAAAGGAATAGCCTGTCAGCTTACAAATATAAATTACATCATGGAATATGTGCACTGAAGATGATGGGAATCCTACCACAGAACATGGTTTCACAGAGAACACCACTGCACGGTAGCTTTCCATCCAGTTCTGTCCTGTTGTCTTTCTTGGAAAACAGCTCTGTAAGTAATACTTATTTTCAGCAAGCTGTGTGAATATGGAAGAAACACATAAGACAGTGCAAGCATCATAGACCCGAGTAATCAACTATTTTTCCAGCTCCCGGTAAATGGATTCTGCTGTCCTTCAGCTCAGAACCACACTGCTCCTCTTCTTACCTGCTCCTGAATTGGGTCCTAATAGCTGTCTAACAGCATATGTTGAAATATTCCCCAAACAGCTCAGAAAAACATTTTCAGACTGTTGCAAAACCCAGACAGGACAAAAGGAATTTGAATCTCACCAGTCTTTCATTTCCTATGCAAATGATACTTTCATTTTATTTCATGATGATTTGGGGAACTCTCTAATTGCTCTGAAATTGTATGCCATATGAAATGCAGTGCTAACCTTTCAGTTTTGTATGGATTGCCTTTGGGATTTCTGAGGACAGCCAGAAAAAAAAATACTGTCACATTTTTGTCATCTGTCTTTACAAACTGTACCCTTCAAAGAAAAACAATGTGGGGTTCTCACCCCAAGTTACACCCTAGTCCTCTCTGCTTTCAGTAGTCCCTGTCTTTTTTCTTATCCTCATTTACAAATTCAGGAAGAGTTTTACTAACAAAACAATTTTCTGCATCTCAGAGAGAATCAATAGTGCTTATAGGCACACTTTTTATTTATTGGCAACTTACTCCTGAGTTCCTCCATCCAGGCTATCAGTAGGAAGGCAATCTCTTTATAGCACTAATGACTTGCGGTAAAGTATATACATCTGTTTAATACAAATAAGGGCAAACTACTTCCCAGTCTTGGTTAGATAAAATAGAGCTCACAAAGGCTTATTTCATTTAGAAAGAATAATTTGTAGCCTTCTCTCATTAAAAGGATAAACTATTAGAGGGGAGACAAGTAAGAAAAGAACAGCATTGGAGGAAAAAGGGAAGTGGGAGAGGGTTGGTGAGTGGACACTAAGTCTGAAATTATCTAAAACCTCAATGCTTTGAATACTAACCACTATCTAAGCCATTGGCAGAAGAAAGGGGACACATAAACCAGGGTTTCCCCAGACAGAGGGAAAAAAACCTCAAAGTCCTGCGAATCTCAGGAATACCAGTGATCTGCTGGAAGCTGCACCAGCAATTCAGTCCACCATAAACTGACTCCTAGATCCACTAGGGTAGGAAAAGCCCTTCGTTTTGAAAAGAATATTAAGCCAAAAAACCAATCTCACCCTAGCCACCATATCCTTGTTAAGAGTGCCTGTCAAAATACACAACAGAGAGGACAAAACTAATGCTAATAACTGCTCATCCTAAATCCCTCAGAAGTTTCAGCTGCAAAAATACTGTTTCATTGCTTGCCCTAAAAATATGTATAAAATTATGTCCATGCTATTTTCCATTAATGTTTACAGAATGATTTGTGATTATAAGATCAGAAGCTTTCCTTAAACCTAATTTATGGTTTCCAGAGCTTCAAAAACTTATGGCTTAAAATCCGAAGCAGACCAATTCACACAGAGGCACTGAAAACTTCCTCATGATACTAATAAATCTCACTCTAGTCTTCAGCAGGAATAAGTTCTTTTGAAAGAATTTGTATATAGGGCTCTCCCTCCACCCCAATAATGAGATTAAAACCTTAGAGGGTCACAAGATTGCAACACATAGTGAGCCTTTTTTTTTCCCTTGTTGTTGTTGCTGTTCTTTCTAGAAAGCACTAAAACACAGTCTCAGCTATGTGCTTGGTAGCTGAAAACTGGCTTCACAGGAAGACATCAGTTAGAAACCAAATTTTTACATATCTTCACATTTCTGTCACACTATTCTCAAGGTCACCCAGTTTCTCTTGTTGATGCTCTACACTACAAACACTTCCAGCACTGCACCATTAGCAGATTCTTACCTTTTGTGCCAAGGATCATAATGGAAAATATTAAATATGGCCTTTCCCAGAACATACATCGTCTTGTGAAGATGTTTCTACAGAGATCATCGAGTCTAAAATTACTTTGTTTTCCAGTGACTAGATTATTAGGCAAAAACACCCCTCATTTTTAAGCAGAAGGATCTCTTTTAGGTATGCTGTGAAGAAGCAGCATCCACACTGTCAGGACACAGGCAGATAGCATCATCACAGGGCCAGAACATGGATTTTCCTGCTCTCTTGTCACTCTGCTTAACTCCGTATAACAGTATTATTTCCCTCGCTCCTCCACTGGTACCTCCATCCCGCAGAATAACTCAGGAACAGAAACCTGTGAGGAGAGCTGCTCTGAGCCCCCGCTTCCTCAACCATTCTCTTTTTACATGGACTGTACAGCTGCACTTTAGAATAATGAGTAATAGAGTGGGGATGAAGAGTATTCTTATTAGTGGCTTATTTTATTCTAGTCCATAACCTCTCAGATATTTTCAGCTGCACAGAAGCTACTAGAAAAGGTACTTTGGCTGTATGCATAACAAAACAACAACAACAACAACAACAAAAAACAAAAACAAAAACAAACCCACAAAAACACAAACAACAAAAAAAAGTATCAGCAGGTTAAACAAAATTTGCCTGAAGTTATTTGTACTGTAGAATTTAATTCTGGTCCACATACTGCAATACTCCTTGTTTCGTATGCTGGAATGCGTAAACCCCAGACGAATCTGATGTTACTGATATCAGTTTTGTTTCTATGTCCTTTGTAAGAAATGTTACTGATGTCAGCGGCAAAGCAAAACGATCGTTAATTTCACACTGTGGGAATCCGTGCTTTGCCCTGCCTGTAACTGCGGCGGCGAGTGCGTCGGTGCCGCGGGTCTTACTACGCACGGTCCGGTGCGGGAGCGTCACCGCTCCGGGACTGCGCAGGGACACCCGCGCGAGTCTCCCGGAGACGGTGTCCGCCCGGGGGTCTCAGCCCCGTCTCACCGCCACCAACACATCCGGCACGGAGAGAAGCGGTGGCAGCGGGCCCGGCGGGGGTAACTAGACCGGGCCCGACTGGGGGAACAAGACCGGGAGCAGCGGTGGAACGAGACCGGGAGCAGCGGTGGAACGAGACCGGGCCCGGCGGGCGGGACGGACCCGCTCGGTGCACCGCGACGGCGCCCGGGCCGCCAGGGGGCGCCGGCAGGCCGCGGAGGGCCGGAGGCCGGGCCGGCCCCGAGGGGCGCGGGCCAGGGCGCGGCGGGGCCCGGACAGGTGGCCGCGGGCACTGTTCTCCTTCACAGAAATTAACGGTCCGAAAGCGGCGACGCGAACGGTGCCGGTGTCGTTTCCGCCCGACGGGACGCTCTGCAGCGCTGCCGGACTAACCCGGGAAAGCGTCCGCCCTGGCCTTCACAAACCCCTCGAGCTGGTTTATATCTGCTCGGGTAACTCTCCATCATTAACTTCTGCTCGGCCATAGGAAGCACGGGAGAAAGTGAGCGCTTCGGCAGCCGCTGAGCCGCTGATTCTTCGGGACGGAATCCTCGACTTATTTTACCGAGAGCTGCGGGAGGCTGCCGAGCGAGATTGCGTCGAGCGCCGAGCCCGGAGGCGAGCAGTCAGATGGCCGGGCCCGGACCGGGACCAGGGCGCGTGTAGCGGCCCGTGCAGTCATCCCGAGGACTGCCCGGCCCACTGCGACGGCTGCGAGGGGAACGAGCTTTGCACCCGGAACGGGGTTTGCTTAAGTCCTTGGCCCCGGAGCAGCCTGGCAGCGCCTGGCACCCAACAGCATCGGGGAGAGGCAGCGTTGGGGCGGAAAGGGGATTCGCGGGCAGCCCGAGGGCGGGGAGCCGATGATACCCGGAGATGCCTGCCCGTGGTCTCCTCTTTCTGTGCCACACCTCATAGGAAGAACAGACGCAAAAGTAGATTTATCACGCTACGAGGTCTGCAGAGATAAACCCCACATATTTCCACGTGGAAAAACGAGGGTATGAGATTTCAGGAAAGTCGGTGAAATGGATAAACGCACCACTAATGTGCAACAAGTGTTACTGATAATATACACGCTGCCAATCGGACTCCGAGGCTGGCTTTAGACGGAGGGGGAGGCTTTGGCTCTGTCCCCGCCATGGGCGAGGGTCCCGAGGTAGCAGCCCCCCGCAGGGCTACCGGCCTCCGCGATCCAGAGGCCGCCGGGGGCGAGGCGCGTCGAGTTCTGCGCGCTCCTGGCTGCGGCGGAAGCCTCGCGGGAGTGGGGCGACGGCGGGACACACACACTGACACGGACACGGACACTCTCGGATGTCCCCGGGGAGCGGGCGGCAGGCGCGCGGGAGGACACTGCGCTCCGCCACGTCCCTCCACTACCGGCGGCACGGCAGCCCAGCGGCAAGCTTACCCGTCAAGGGCGGACGGAGGTCGGTCTTGCCCCGCCGCAGCGTGGATGGCGGAGGCCGCGCGCTTACCTTGCTCCATCGGTTCCGCGCAAGAAAGCGGCGCCCCGGCGGGGCCGCTCCTCTGTGAACGGCTGTCGGCTGCCTGTGTCTGGACCAGCATCCGACCCCCGGCCGGGAGGGGCGGGCAGCGTTCCCTCTCGTTAGCTGAGCTGAACCGAGCCGGTCAGCCCCGCGGGGTCAGCATTCGGAGTCGCAAGGTCTGCGGGCTCGGCGGGCAGAGGCGCTGCTGTCCCCCAGCGCCGCACTGGGGCGGGCAGACCGGCGGGATGCGGGCAGGCTCGGCGGTCTAAGCTCCGGAGAGGCACGGGCTGGCTGCGCGCCGGCACCTGTTTCCCGGGCGGGTGGTCCCCGATACCCGGCTGTAACGAGTCTCCGGGAGGGCCGATCAGCCCCGTCTGCGGCCACCTGCAGCAGCTTTCAAAGCCGCCGTGAGCCGGGGCCGCGCCGGAGGCGGAGGGAGCAGGTGGCATTGCCAGCCCCTTCCCAACGCACGCAGGCGTCGCGGAAACGAGCCTGCACAGAGCTGATGAGACTCTCCTCACAAAGCCCAATACACCGTGGCTGTTCCCTCCGCTGCTGATGTTTGCAATAGACAGATGGAAAAGCAATGAAGTCGTTTTTATTAAACCTTCTTTAGCGCAGAGTCGTTTTAAATCTCACTTTTGTACGTAAAGCTTTTTACAAAGATGCGCAAAACGAGACGCACGGACTGTTACACGCCGTAACTCCAGCGACTGAAGACAATGACCATGGACAAGCCCGAATAATTATTTCCCAAACCTACATTGACTTTACGGTCATGTTACGAAACGTTTAACCTGCAAACGATTCTGACGACAGACATGGCCACGACCAAAGGGCCACGCTTTTAATTGTTCTGATATGATCAAATCGATTTCTGTCCACTTTACCAACACCTTGAAAATATTTAGTTCCCCGCTTGTTGTGGTTAATGTTTTCCTTGGATAACAATGTATCAAACCCGTAGGAGAAAGCAGTTTCAAGGCGGAAAACATTCTAGAAACTCAGTTTCCGGAATTATTTTCTGTATAAGCCTCAAATCTGAATTCTTCTTTTCTTGAAAATGAATTATGCTTTCGATTAGGAATATCTCTGGTCATTTAATGTATTCGGACGAGCTTGGTTCCCCGGTGATGCAGCAGCAGTTTTTCTCCCTTTAAAGACCAGGGGTTATACCTCTGCGTCGGAAGGAAGGAAGGAAGGAAGGAAGGAAGGAAGGAAGGAAGGAAGGAAGGAAGGAAGGAAGGAAGGAAGGAAGGA